>CABHPR010126367.1:0-27480 GCA_902168415.1 Peromyscus melanophrys | reverse complement strand
AGTCCAGTCTGCTGGACAAGGAATCTACCCAATGCATGTGAACACTTGTCACACGTCACCTTAAATCTTTTAAACCCCTTGGCACACCAAAAGGAGGGGGTTCACCCCGTGATTATTGTTACCTGTTGTAACTGTTGTCATAAACAAGTATCCAGAGCCAGCTGGACTCAGCTCTGGAGAGAGACACCAGGTGCCCCTTCCTGACTGATGCCCAAGCAGGTGACCACAGCCTGTCGCCAGCCCCACTACCCATGCTGCATCCTTCTTTCTCCTGACAACTCCAGATCTTCTGAAATTGACTCTGTGTTCCTGGGGTTCTCACCTCTGTGGCCATCATCAGGGCTCAGAGAACAGGGCAGAGGACAGAAACAGACATGAGAAGCCATTATCTGTGGTGTCAACAGAGCAAGCCAAGGGTCTCCATACGGCTTTTCATGACTGATGCTACCCTAACCACATCACTTCCTCACCCCTCTGCTGCCCCAGGCCCTTTGTCTCTCATACATCCCCATTCTGCACGTTGCAAATCCTCCCAGGACTTTAAAATCAAGATCCCAGGCTGGGGAGGCGGCTGAGTCAGTGAGGTGCTTGTCATGCATGCATGAGGAGTTGCGCTCCCTCCCAGCACCCACGCACACACAACGGGCGCACTGCCGAGGTAGAGACAGAGAGATTCCTGAAGCTCCCTAGCCAGTCTAGTCAAATTGGCAGGCCCCAGGTTCAGTGAGAGACACTGTCTCAAAAAATAAGATAAAGCTTGGCATGTGGTGCAGGCCTTTAATCCCAGCACTCAGGAGGCAGAGGCAGGTGGATCTCTGAGTCTGAGGCCACCCTGGTCTACAGAGGTATCCAGGATAGCCAGAGCTACACAGAGTAACCCTGTCTTGAAAAAAACTAAAAAAAATAAAATAAAATAAAAAAATTAAAAAAAAGCAGAGAGTGGTTGAGGGTACCTAATATCTACTTTTGGCTTTCATACATAGGCACACAAAAGTGCACTCACACACCCACCCACTTGTGCACTCACATATGCACACACAATGGGAGCTGAGGATGTAGCTCAGTTCATAAAATGTTTGCCTATCATCCACAAGGTCCTGGATCTAATTCTGAGCAGCAAAAAAAAAAAAAACAAAAACAAAAACAAAAAACCCAGGCATGGCCACACATACCTGCAATCCCAGCACTCAGGAGGTGGAGGCAGGAGGATCAGAAGTTCAAATTCATCCTTGGTTACACAGCGAGTTCGAGATTGGTCCACATGACACCTTGTCAAAGAAAGGGTGGAGAGAGACGAGGAGGGACAGAGGGAACCAAGATCCAGACCACAGTCAGCTTTATCCATACACGACTCTGGAACATGAAAGCATTGACAAGTGGCCACGGACACCTAAGACATGCACAAGTATTATACATAAACTGCAGCTCTTCAGCAAAAGCCCACTTCCCACGACCAAATGGTATTTTCCTACTGCAGCTCTTCAAGATGAATAAAAGCGTAGATTCCACCAGAGTAAGTAACTTTTTATAGACGGGGGTGTCAGGGGGGGCACTTTCATTGCCTTTGAACCAACAGACTGTCGGGATGCAAATGAATGTGTCACCTTTGAGGTGATTGGCTGTCTGAGCTTCCTTGTCATAACAGAGCAGGCTCAATGGATGTGACTCTTCTCCTCCTGAGTCTTGACGAGAAGATAAAAGACTAACATTGCCACTAGTGAATAATGAGATGCGGTCTTTATCAGTGAATGTAAGGTCACCACCAAGCCCAGCCGGCACCCCGTATACGTGTGTTCCATCCCCCGCTCTGTATAATGTGAGCCAGCGTGCCAGGGGGAGCCAGAACGGCCCAGTGTATAAATTAGCCATTTTGAAAGGCTGCATTAAGTCTTTAGGGCCACCAGGGTACCTTTTAACGCATTGATGCCACTCTTCAATAGACACTGGTCTCTTTCACATCTGACCTGCATTCTGATGACAATCTGATCGAAGGAGTAGCTAGACGGACTCTCCAAAGTACACCTGAAGGGGGGGGGGGGGGGTAAGGGGGTGGGGTGGGGGATGGGCAGTGTTGAATTGCAGCTGCCAACCAATCGTGGACCTGAGCTCCTCAGAGCCACTTCTAAAATGAGCTGCTAGTTAAATAATGAGTCAGCCTCAGTTTCCAGAGTGATTTCTCTGTGCCAAGTACACACAAGACTGACTCCCTCCAAAGCTGGAGGAAGGTGTGTTATACGTTAGGGAAGCTCTGTAAGAGGAGGAGGAGGAGGAGGGAAACCAAGGAGTGTTCTAGAACACTGCACAAGATGATCGTGGAGAATGAGGCTGTTGGTGGGCAGTATTTAAAAGATAAAAACGAGTTTGAAAATGGCTACTCACCCATATAACCTCTGGCCTGGAACATGCAGATTTGACGTTCTTGTGGCTACTTGCGTTGTGGATGATTATGTTGTAACAGGGTCTCACATAGTCCAGGCTGGCCCCCAAACTCTCTGTGCAACCAAAGATAGCCTTAGACTCCTGTGCCTCTGTTTCCCCAGTGCTGGGGTTACAAGCATGTACTACCATGTACAGTTCTAGACAGTGCTGGGGGTGGAACTCAGAGCTGTGTGCACTAGGCAAGCAGTCCATCCGTGCCTCTGCAGAAGAGAAGACTGAGCCAGAAGGAACAGAACAACACATTTTTATCTATTTTATTTATATTTTATATTGTTTTCTTTCTTTTTGGTTTTTGGAGACAGGATTTCTCTGTATTGCCTTGGCTGTCCTGGAATTCACTCTGTAGACCAGGCTGGCCTTGAACTCAGAGACTCGTCTGCTTCTGCCTCCCGAGTGCTGGGATTAAAGGCGTATTTTCCTTGAAGCAAGGCCTCATATAGCCCAGGCTGGTTGGGCTGAGCTATACCCTGGACCCTATGGCTGGCTCGGCAAAACTATGAACATGGTCAGCGCCATGACACATAGGCTAAGTGGCCTGGTAAGCACCTTCTCTCTTCTACAGGATAAGAGCGCTTGAGAGACAGTGTTAGGGAAGGGCTGTGGCGGGGCTCTGTCCTCAAGGAAACTCCCAATGATTCAGGGGTGGTTTGAAACTGCTCTATGTGGTAAACTGTTCTTTCAGCAAGTTCATGGGGGCAGGTGGGGAGAGGAGGGGCAGCATCACAAGAAAACCTGCGAGGTTTGTTTTCAGTGTACAATCACCCCATTAATTCACTCCACATGCTTTTACTGAAAACCTATATGCCAGGCATGGCTCTAGACTGTAAGCCCTGGGGAGCAGGGGACAGCAAAACGCTGCCTCTTGGGATTCCCGCACCCAATGGGCAGACAGACAATAAACGCGTGCATGTGCTGTGTGTTTGTAAGGAGAAGGCAGCTACGAAGTGGGTTCTGGGTCCTAACTGCTCAAGACCAGGTCAAAGACCATCTTTGTGGTCGCTACACACAGAAACTTAGGGGATTGTTTCACATGTGGCTGGCTCCATTTCTTCATCTGTAGACTGAGAATAGTACTGATAAAACCTAATTCACAGAATTGCTATTCAGATTAGTTCCAGAGAACATCGTCAGCTCTACCATGCGTGTGTGTGTGTGTGTGTGTGTGTGTGCTTGTGTTCTGTTAACATAGACTCCCTCTTTATAATACAGATAAAACAATGAGTTCAGAGGCACTTGCTGCTCTTGCCCAGGATCTGGGTTCAGTTCTCATCACCTACATGTGATGCTCTCTTCTGGCCTCCATAGGCACTAAACACACAGTACATATACAAACAAATAGGCACACACATAAATAAAAAGAAATTTTTTAAAGATTTAAAGTTCGGCCGGGCAGTGGTGGTGCACACCTTTAATCCCAGCATACGGGAGGCAGATCTCTGTGAGTTCCAGGCCAGCCTGGTCTACAAACTGAGTTCCAGGACAGCTAGGACTGTGGCACAGAGAAACCCTGTCTCAAAAATATCAAAAGAAAAAAATTTAAAGTTCATGATACAGGGTCGTGCTTAGAATGTGACAAGAGAGCAAGACACTGAAGTGACTCGTAGACGGAGGGAGAAGAACAACAGGAGACATGATTAGTGAGGGGCCTGGGCTGGTGCTTCCTGGCCTTGAGATGTGGCAGGGATCCTGGGCACTATTCAAATAACAAGACGTCAGTGGAGAGTAACAAGACTTATATTTTCATTTCTTTGTTGGGCAGAAGTTCCTCAGAAACAGAAAATAGAATTGCCATATAACCCAGCAATTCCACTTGAAGATAGGTCCACAACTGAAAGTTGAATTTGGAGAGACATTTGTGTCCCCATGTTCACAGCATTCAAAACTGACAAAAAACTTCAGCCCAAATCTCATCAACACCCAAATGAATGGAAACACGTATAGCCATGTAAAGGAATATTATTCAGCCTTACGAAGCAGGGCGGTTCTGATACCGGTACCACACGGATGAACCTTGAAGGCATTATGCTAAGTGAAACAAAGCAACTGGGTTTCACTTGTAACTAGAAGAGTCACAGGCATGAGAACAGAAAGCAGATTGGGAATTACCAGGAACTAGGTGGAGAGCTCTGGGCTCATGGGTCCCGACTTACAATATTCCAAGATGGAGAGTTCTGAAGGTGTGGTCCAAAACATTTTGAATATTCTTTCGAGTGCTAAACTAGACACTTCAAAGTAGTTAACATGACTAGTTCTTTACATATTTTACCACAACTTTTTTTTTTTAAGATTTATTTATTTATTATGTGTACAGTGTTCTGTCTGCATGTTTGCCTGCGGGCCAGAAGAGGGCACCAGATCTCATTACAGATGGTTGTGAGCCACCATGTAGTGGCTGGGAATTGAACTCAGGACCTCCAGAGCAGTCAGTGCTCTTAACCTCTAAGCCATCTCTCCAGACTCTTACCACAACTTTTTAAAGTTAATATCAGGAATTTTAAGATTTTATCTTCTCTCTCTCTCTCTCTCTCTCTCTCTCTCTCTCTCTCTCTCTCCCTCTCTCTCTCTCTGTGTGTGTGTGTGTGTGTGTGTGTGTGTGTGTGTGCGCGCGCGCGCGCCTCACGTGTGCAGGTGCCAGAAGAGAGTGTCAGACCCCCTGGAGCTGGAGTTCCAGGAAGTTGTGAGCCACTCAATGTGAGTGCTGGGAACGGAACTGGAGTCCCTGGAAGAGCAGTACATGCTTTAACTGTCAAGTCAGCTCTCCAGGCCCCTTCTCACCACTTATTTCTAAGATTTATTCTATTTTTTAATTATTTATTTTTATTTTAGTTGTATTGGTGTTTTGCCTATATGTATGTCTGTGTGAGAGTGTTGGATCCCCAGGAACTGGAGTTACAGACAATTGTGATCCAACATGTGAATGCTGGGAACTGAACCCAGGTCCTCTGGAAGAGCAGTCAGTGCTCTTAACTGATGAACCATCTCTACAACCCCATGATTTTATTCTATTTTTAGTTATGTGTGGTTACAGATGCCTACAGAGTCCCAAAAAGGGCATAGGATGCCTTGGAACTGGAGTTACAGACACTTGTGAGTCACCCAGTGTGGGTGCTGGGAACCCAACTCTAGTCCTATACAAGGGCTGTATGTGCTCTTACCACTGAGCCATCTCTCCAGCCCTTTTACCACAGTTTCTAAAGACATCTTGTGTATATGGAAAACAGACTGGCAACAAGTAAGACTGGGGACAGGGGCCTCCCTCACATGCTTTACTTATCTGTTGCTACATAAGACAGCAGCGGAAAACATCACTCAAAACCACCCCAGGTTTCATTCTCTCTGAGGCCCTTGTGGGTCAACCGGGCTCACAGCTGGATCGTTCTTCTGCTCTGTGGAATCCCAAGTTAGATAGTAGACACACAAGGATAAAATAAGTAGAATGGCTCTCAGGCTCACTCTCTCTCTATCATCTTTGTTGGAACAGTGAAGAAACTAGCATCAACTGGGACACTGACAGTTGGGTCTCTTGCTCCACGCCGTCTCGGCCGAGCCCCCCTCCTCTCTCTCTCTCTGTGTCTCTGTCTCTGTCTCTCTCTGTCTCTCTCTCTGTGTGTCTCTCTGTCTCTCTGTCTCTCTCTCTCTCTCTCTCTCTCTCTCTCTCTCTCTCTCTCTCTCTCTCTCTCTCTCATTTTTTGAATCAGGTTTTGACTATGTGGCCCATACTAACTTTGAAGTCAATATGTAGTAACTCAGGCTCTTTATGAACTTTCAATCCTCCTGCCTCAGCTTCCAACTGCTGGGATTATAGAGTGTGTGCCATCACACACAACGTCACATGGTCTTTTCCCTCAGAATCTCTAGCAAAGTATCCAGACTTCATCCAAATAGCTTTCAGCCTGCCAAAAATTCAAAGTCTTCTTGACAGGTGGTGGGAAAGCTCAGTACTCCATCGTATAATAGTCATGGGCCATAGAATTCAGTGAGAAAAAACAACTCCTGGGAGGACGGGTCCTTTATGGGCCTCCTTTGGCCACTAGCCATACAAGGGATCATTACAGCAGTCCAGAGAGAAACAACAAGCCTCAGACCTGGAGAGTGGAGCTTGGATGATGGGCATGGTCCACTTGGAATCCATTTTGAAAGCAGGATCAGTAATATCCGCTGAAGGATCAGATGTGGGCTAAGAGAGCAAGAAAGGTATCCAGGAAGGCTCTGAAGTTTTGGCCAAGGTGGTTGAATGAGTCAGGCATCAGGCATCAAATTGCTGTCAAGAACAGGAGACTTGGAGCCCGATGACCAACTCTTTCTTATTTTTTCACTCAGCATTCCCTTGAAACTCGGCCTCTCAGGACTTCTGTTTCCCGACCCAGAAGATGAGATCAATGAGACCAGCTTGCCCCACCTTGTAAGGTCAAAGCAGAATCGTAATGTAACAGCAGCTGTGTGGAATTCATCACCTACGCCCATAGCTGTGGGAAAACCACCCACCTTGCAATCCCGAAATGTTTTTCCCGTCATGGGCCCGTGTGAGACTGCCTGAGGTGACTTAGCCAAGTCATTTCACCTCGCTTTGTCTGTGTCTTCATCTGTGAAGGCAGCCCATAATAAGTTGTCTGCCTGTGCCAGACATGTTTGTGGAACTCGACCACCAAGAACGAACACATTCTTGAAAAGACATATTGCATGTCAGATTAAAGGTATCATTATTGTATCAGCAATTATGAACCCAACATCTAGGCAAGGGGAGGAGCAATAAGAACAGGATGGGGCCCATTAGAATCCACCCTTTCTGGAGAGCCCCAGGAGTTCCAGCTGGGCTTAGGAACAGCCTGGAGGGACACCACTGATAGCTGCTATGAAACACAACCCTTTCTTTTTTGAGTCAATCATTCACAGGGCACAAGATCCGGTGAGTTATGCAGATTCAAACTTATATTTGCAGACTCAGAGGGGAAATGTTTTGTTGTCGGATTTATTTATTTATTTATGCACCAGGATGCTAAAGGGTAAAACGCAGCCACTACATCATGGAAGGAAAGAAACAGCAGGTACCAAGCAACCTGGGTCCTGGCGGGGCTCTGGAATCCAGGGCATGGATGGTCAGACAAGAATTCTAGCATCCCGCTGGCCACAGAGAGCCTTTGGGTCTTAAGGTCTCATCTGAAAGACACCCCCACACTAAATAGCCTGGTATTCAATTTATTCTCTGCAGAAGAATAAAAGAATCACGTAATGCTTGCGTGGATGTAAACTTGGGTTCTAAGAGGGGGGAGAGCCACCGCTTAAACACTCAACCACCCCCTTCAGGCAGAAGAGCCCACATACACTAAAGGCAGAAACAGCCCTTGCTTTCAAGAGTGCGTCTGTTTTCATTATCATTTAAGGCTGTAGCCAGTGTTGAACAATAACAAGAAACAGGCACGGGGGAGGGGTGATGCACCCAAATCCCAGGCATACACAATAAAAATGCTATTATGGACTTTTGTGAATATAAATAGTTTTTTAAAATGAGGCTGCTAAGACTGGCATCTTAGATGTTACCTGGAAAAGAGTCCAGCTACATATTCCTGCATTTGCACTGGTCACCAGTTCGGCTGGATACTGCAAATTGAGCGGGCTAATTCTTTTGCAATGAATATCAAGTGCAGTCTGGACGTGGGGCTAAGAAAGGAGATGTGGATTGAAGTGAAGGGCAGATAAAGGGCAGAGGAAAGGGGCTCAGAGCGCCACAAGGGAAAATTGAAGAGGACAAAAGAGTAAGTTTAATAAAATGGAGCCAGAACTGTTTCCCAGGAACCCTGTCAAACTGGCTGCCCTTCATTGGACCTAAAGGTGTTCAGCTGCCTGGCTAGCTCAGTCTGTAAAACATGGGACTCTTAATCCCAGTGTTGTGGGTTCAAGCCACAATCGGTGTCTGCTTTTGACTGGGCAAGCTTATGCATTCAACTCAAATTCATGGGGTTGGATAGTTGGCTCAGAGGTTAAGAGTACTTGTTGTTTCAAAAATCTCAGGTTCGATTCCCAGCACCCACTTAGAGGCTCACCACCTCCTCGGGCACCAGGCACACATGTGGCAAAAGACCTACATATAAGCAAACTACTCATATACATAAAGTAATAAAAATAATATCTAAAAGAAATTTTTTAATTGTTTTCCAGCCTGGTCTACAGAGCAAGTTCCAGGACAGCCAGGGCTACACAGAGAAATCCTGTGTCAAAAACAAAACAAAACAAAATTTTTAAAGAGGAGCTTCATAGGATGGTCTTATCCACAATCCTGGTTGCCTGGGGCACCAATTTCCTTTCCCTTCATTCTAGTGAAAGAATTGCAAATAATTAATGTGTACTCAACAGAAACAGAATAATTTCAGCGCCGGTGCTTCCCTCAAGACTGTTAATCATATCACATGCCCATGAGCTCCAACTTGCTAAGAGGTCCCATGGAAAAGAGGTACACCAAGGAACTCCAATGCAGAGGCCAAAGGTCCACAGAACAATGTAAACCAAGCCTACCGAGGGACTTTGTGAAGTGGAGGGTGTAAACACGGGATGCAGGAGTCAGAACAAATTGAGGATCCACTGAGCTGATTCAGTGGGTAAGGGTACCTGCAGCCAAGACTGAGGACCTGAGTTCAATCACCAGAACCCACATAGTGGAAGGAGGGATTCAACTCTCAAAAAATTGTCCCCTGATATCTACACGTGTATGTATGTGTTCCACACCCCAAAATAAGTAAATATAAAAACTTTTTAAAAAGTAGGTTGGAGCCGGGCAGTGGTGGCGCACGCCTTTAATCCCAGCACTTGGGAGGCAGAGGCAGGCGGATCTCTGTGAGTTCGAGGCCAGCCTGGGCTACCAAGTGAGTTCCAGGAAAGGCGCAAAACTACACAGAGAAACTCTGTCTCGAAAAACCAAAAAAAAAAAAAAAAAAGTAGATTGGACTTTTGAGTCAGCCCAAGGGTGGAAACAAGGGCTAGAATAACCTCTATGCATCTTTCAAATCACCAAGGCACAAAACACCTGCTCAAAACACCTAGGCTAGGGTGTGAGGTGGGTGGTCTTGGGTCCCCGAGAGCAGTGACTAGCGGTTGGAGGAGGTATAGGAGAACTGGAAATCTGCCGAGGAGTTTTACCTTCTTCCTGGGTCTTTTCACCCACTGGCACCGGGTCCTCAGGGTCTGGGAAAGAGATGAATGGTGAGAACCAGGATCCCCTGAGGGCCTCGGAGTAGGACTCAAACCAATCTTCTCTTCTCACCTTGGCTATTTTGGCCACTGGTGCTACCACTGTCCAAGTGTGTGGCTCCAAATGCAGAGCCATTCCCCACTGTGTCCAGGGCTTTGTATATGGTAGACAAGCACTCTACCATTTGAACTACATCCCCAGCAACTTGTTAGGGTTTTGTTTTTGTTTTTGTTTTTAATTTTACAGGATTCTGAGAGTTTGCCTGGTGTCTTACAGTTTCTATTGCTGTGACAAAACACCATGACCAAAAGCAACCTGAGGAGAAAAGAGGTTATTTTATCTGATATCCTACAGTTCATCATCCAGAGAAGTCAGGCCAGGAACTCAAGACAGGAACCTGAGGGCAGGAACTGATGCAGAGGCCATAGAGGAGTGCTTCTTGTTGGCTTACTCCGCATGACTTGCTCATCTTGGGTGTTTTTGTTTTTGTTTTTGTTTTCTCTCCTGGATACATGATTTCTCTAGGTAATATGTAAACTTGACTGTCCTGGAACTCACTCTGTAGATCCGCCTACCTCTGCCTCCTAAGTGCTGGGATTAAAGGCCTATGCCACCATGCCCAGCTGTTGCTTTCTTATGCCAACCAGGACCACCTGCTCAGGGATAGCACTACCCACAATGGACTGGGCCCTCGTGCATTAATCACTAATTAAGAAAATGCCCTACAGGCTTGCCCACACAGGCATTTTTCTCATTTGTGGCTCCCTCTTCTCAGATAACTCTGGTTTGTGTCAATTTGGCAAAATAAAAAAATAAAATAAAATAAAAAAACAACCAGGACACCTGGTGTCTTAGGGGAGACTCTGGGCTTTGAGTCATGCTGGGATTGTTAAGACAGTGGAGGTGATTTGGCTATGAGTCTTCTGGGGGACAAAGGAAGAATGTTATGGTTTGAACAAGGAATTTCCTCAATACGCTCAGGTACTGTCTAGCTATAATAACAACTGGTGGGCTTTGGAGAAGCTTGGGCTCCTGAGGACTCTGCCCTAACCAATGCATTAGTCCCTTGATGCGTTCATACCACAGTGGCACTATTGGAAGAGGACAGACAGACAGTCAGAGGTCGTGCCTGTGTGGAGAAAGGATCCTGCTGGGGGTGTGTCCTTCAGGCTCTAGCTCTTGCCTTGGCCCCTTCCCATAGTCCCCTTTTCTTTGCTTCCTGGCTGCCATGATGTGATTGATAGCACCCAAACTGTAAGCTAATGTAAATCTTTCTTTTCCACCAGATAAATAAGAAGTATTCTTTCTAGGGTGTGCTGACAGCAGAGACTCCCCAGTCCTGCCTTAAACTTCCTGACCTGCTTTCTGTCATGGCCCAAGCCATGTTCCATAGTTTGACTGCCATGTGACTGCTAGTATTTCTTCTCTGCTCTGCCTAGATTCGTGTCAGTCATGACCTCTACTGCTCAGCCATCAGGCACCTAAAATGCTATTTCTCGTGTAAGTGCACAGACGGACTTAGAGGCCCTGCCATAAACTGGCAGTTACTTCTCCCTACATGCAACCCCTTGTCTACCTTACATAGCATGATGCCACTGTTGAACATCTTTTCTCTGGGCGTCCATGCACTCATTAAGCTGAAAGCTCTTTCATGTGCAGGCATATGTGCAGCTATACGTGTATGTGGGCACGTATGTATGCCTGAGGAGACTAGAGGTCAATTTCAAGAATCTTCCTCCTTATTGCTCTCCACCATATTCTTTGAGACAGGGTCTCTCATTGCATCGGAAACTTGCTGTTTCAGAGACTGGCTGGACAGCAAGACCTTGGGATCTACTTGTTTCCATGTCCTCCTGAACCAGTGCTAGGGTGACAGGTATGTGCCTCCATGCTTGGCTTTGTGTTCCTGGGATCCTAACTCAGATCCTTAAATGTGCATGGTGTCCTAGAGTTTCTACTGCTGTGAAGAGACACCATGACCATGGCAACTCTTATAAAGGAAAACATTTAATTAGGGTGGCTCACTTACAGTTCAGAGGTTCAGTCCATTATCATCATGGCGGGGAGCATGGCAGCATGCAGGCAGACATGGCGCTGGCTACATCTTGATCAGAAGACAGCAGGAAAGGGTCTCAGTCACTGGGCAGTATCTTGATCATAGGAAACCTCAAAGCCCGCTCCAACAGTGACACACTTCCTCCAACAAAGCCACACCTACTCCAACAAAGCCACACCTACTCCAACAAAGCCACACCTCCTAGTAGTGCCACTCCCTATGAGTATATGGGGGCCAATTACATTCAAACTACCACACATGGCAAGCACTTAACTGATGGACCCATTCCCCTATCCCCACTTGATAATTTTTGAGTGTGTCCTATCCTAGAGTCTTCGACAGTTTTTCAGTTGGGGGAACGTCTGGAGAAAAAAAATAACATACTTTAAAAATTTTTATACATTTATTTTGGGGGTACAGAGTACACCATGGCACATATGTAGAGGTCAGAGGACAACTTGCAGGGTCTGTTCTCTTCTTCACCACATGGTTCCCAGGGAATTGAACTTGGACGGCCAAACTTGGTCACAACAGTCTTTACCTGCTAAACTGTATCTCTGGCCCATGCATATTTTGTTTTTAAAGACAGAGTCTCTTAACCCCAGGTCTTGAAGTTACTATGTAGCCAATTCCTGTCCTCCTGTCTCCGCCTCTCAAGAGCTGGGTTTAGAGGAATGTACCACCAGGCCAGGCCAAAAACATTCTACGCTGACTTCTGAAAAGCCTCCAGACTCAGTTAAGACAGCTTTCTCTAAACCCAAGGCAAGCCAGTGTTCTGTGACCTCTGACCTCCACCACTCAACTCAGATTAAAAATTCAAGAGCTTCACTAGAAACACCTGCCACAGGTCACTCCAGCAAGGAAATTTTGCAAAGTCACCAGCTTCTAACTCAATAAGGTTGAGGGTAACTTTGGCTCATGACATGAATCCCTACCACTGGGACTATGACAGTTTCCAGCCCTAATGAAGTAGAAGCATGTCCACAGCCCCACAAGGACACACACACATCCCTGCACACAGACAGAGACAGCTTAATAAGCCCTGGCGGGATTTTGTAACGTCTCTCCCCCACTAGTCTGTGGAATTGAATTCCTGCTCTAAGTGCATACGTGGATATGAGTTTTCCATTACTTGTTTAGGCAGACTGTAAAACATTACTGTTAGAGGAGCCACCAATTTATGAACGGGTTGCAGGCTTCAGGTTCGTTTGTGAGCTATTTGAAACTGTGAATGTGTTTTTCCCTGGAACCGAGAGTATTTAGGTCTCCCAACAGGAGCCCACTTAACCCACAAAATGCTGTACTCTAATGCAAAGAAGCAATCTTCATTTTCTTCATGCGGGTTTGCGAACTTTGCACAAAGGCTGTCAGGGACCAAGGTGCAGTCCAAAGGCAGAAGCGTGGGATAGCATGAGAAAGGAGAACCACAGACACTGTGCTGCAGGTAGCCCTTTCAAAGGGACTGCCACCCTCCGGTCTCTAGTAGATGGCTGCCACAGGAGACAACAGGCCTAATGTACCAATCAGGGAAAGCCAAAACCCAAATTTGTAAGTGAAAAGTGTTAGTGACTAATTGCAAAAATTTTCCAACACAATGCTGATGAAACAAGACACATCACCCATGCTCAGGGATGTTCCTGGTTGGGAAAGAAAAGTATTTTTATTTCTACAAGTCAACCCCGGAGAAGTGTTTGTTTCTTCACTTCTGGGGAGGTGGGTAGCTCATCCTGGGCACTCATCCCAGGACAAGGCTCTTCTTTGCATAGAGAAGCTTCATGTGTCTGTGGCTGACAATAACAGCATTGTCCGAGGCTGACAAAGGGCATCCGGCTCTGAAGAAGTGATCCCCTTCTGGCACCCAACTGACTTGGAGGATATAACCTCACATGTATGGAGGCTAGAGGTTAAAGTTGAGTGTCTTCTTCAGTCTCTTTCCACCTTAGTTTTTAAAATCATTTTTAGATTATTTATTTTTATGAGTATGAGTATTTCACCTGCATGTATGTACGTGTACCGTGTACATGCCTGGTGCCTGAGGAGGTCAGAAGAGGGCATCAGATTTCCTGTAACTGGAGGTACGTTGATCGGGGCCACTAGGTGGGTGCTGGGAACCAAACCCAGGTCCTCTGCAAGAGCATCAAGTGCTCTTAACTGCTGAGCCATCTCTCTGGCCCACCTCTGTTGTTGTTTGGTTCTGCTCTTTTGGGGGGCCCATCACCCAGCTCCCAAATAAATGCACACATGGAGGCTTATTCTTAATTATAAATGCCTGGCCTTAACTTGGCTTGATTCTTGCCAGCTTTTCTTAACTTTAAATTATCCCATCTATCTTTTGCCTCTGGGCTTTTCCTATTCTTTTACTTCTGTAAAATCTTACTCTTACTCCGTGGCTGGCTGTGTAGCTGGGTGGCTGGCCCCTGGATTCCTCCTCCTTCTCTAGCTACTTCTTTTTCCTCCCAGATTTCTCCTTCCATTTATCCTCTCTGCCTGCCAGCCCCGCCTATTTCTCTCTCCTGCCTCACTATTGGCCGTTCAGCTCTTTATTAGACCATCAGATGTTTTAGACAGCTTCACAGAGTTAAACAAATGCAACATAAACAAAAGTAACACACCCCAACACACACACACACACACACACACACACACACACACACACACACTTTATTTTTTGAGGCAAGGTCTCTCACTGGACCAGGAGCTCACTGATTTTGCTAGAATGGATGGCCAGCAATCCCCAGGGACCCTGTCTCTGTCTTCCCAGTATTGAGATTTCAGGTGTGCCGGAGATCTGAACTCAAACCTTCACATTTGTGTGGCAGACACTTTACCAACTAAGCTCCTCCAAAGTCCCCTCACTACTTCCTGGTGTGCCACAGTCAGGTTTGGAGGGTTTGTAGAAGATGGGGCACGCTCATGTTTAGCTTTGGTTTAGTGTCAGTTTTCATTCTTGCTTCGCTGTTACTGTTCTGTGGTTTCTGATTTCTGGTTGGGAGGGGTTTTTTCAAATGGGGTCTACTTGCTGTGCAGCCCAGGCTGTCTGGCACTTAAAACCTTCCTGCCTCTGCCTCCTGAATGCTAGAATCACAGGCACATGCCACCACGCCCAGCTCTATTTTATTTGATTATAAATGTAATATGGGTTCTCTACAGCAAATTTACAGTTCCCCCCAAAGTAATCACTGTTGTTAATGACTTCCCTTTTCATTTCTGTTTTGTTTTGTTTTTAAGACAAGGTTTCTTGCCGGGCGGTGGTGGCGCACGCCTTTAATCCCAGCACTCTGGAGGCAGAGGCAGGCGGATCTCTGTGAGTTCGAGGCCAGCCTGGGCTACCAAGTGAGCTCCAGGAAAGGCGCAAAGCTACACAGAGAAACCCTGTCTCGAAAAAACCAAAAAAAAAAAAAAAAAAAAAAGACAAGGTTTCTTTATGTAGCCCTGGCTGTCCTTGAATTCACTGAAGACCAGGCTGGCCTTGAACTCACAGAGATCCACTTGCCTCTGGCTCCTGAGTGCTGGGATTAAAGGAATGTACCACCACCGACAGGCTAATTTTTTTTTTACATTATATAATCACAGGGGATTAAATGATACCTCATGCATATGTGTCCCTGTCCTTATCTCTGGAGTCTGGGAATATGTCCTCATTTAAGCAAAGGCCTTGGCAGATACATTCAACGATATTGAGATGAAGCGATTATGCTGGGTTTTCCTGACAGGTTCATATTGCTAGGAGAATGTCTTTACAAAAGATAGACATAGGAGCTGGCGAGACGGCTCGGTGGGTAAAGAACACTTGCTGCCCAAGCGTGAGGACCTGAGTTCAGATCCCGAGCACCCTGGTAGAAGCTGAGTACGGAACAATGCCTGTAAACCTAGCCCGAAGGGTGGGGCAGACAGTAAAACAGGAACACTGCATACCCAGGTTGTTTGGGTTTTTACATGGGATCTGGGGATCAAACTCAAGTCCTTGTGTTTGCAAGGCAAGCTCTTTCCCAACTAAGTCATCTCCTCAGCCCTCAGTAGCAGAATTCTGAATTGTACTAAGAGATGTCTTTGGAACCCTTGGTCTCTCTGAGAGCCCCACCGACAAGCTCCATCTTTCCACACCTTGTCCTTTTCAGCTGTCAGTAGAGTTTCCCTGAAGTCTGTTTGGCCTGAGGAGAGGTGAGGTCTGAAGTGCTTCCGGGGCTGGGAGAGAGACCCAGACATTCCCACCACACTCTTCAACAGAACCACTTCTGTCCATTGCTCATTCCATCTTCCTGGAGCCTTGGGAGAGAGTCCTGCCAGACTTCGGATTTCTGGCCTCCAGAACCATGACAGAATAAATCTGTGTGTTCCCAGGTTTGTGGAATTTGACGCAGCAGTCCTAAGAAACAAATCCAAACACACAAACATCTGTGACAGTCAGCTTCTCCTCACTGTGACAAGCCCCAAGAGAACTGGCTCATAGCAAAGAGTGATTTGGGCTCATGGTCCAGTCCATAGCTGGCTGACCCCATGTTTCTGGCCTGAGGTGAAGCAGAAGGCTGTGATGTGAGGGAGCAGATTGGGGTCTATAGTCACTTTCCTGCAGTTGTGATCAAATACACACAAAGGCAACCTAAGGGAGAGAGGGTTTGTTTGAGCTCACAGATAGTTCACAGAAGATAGTCCTTCACGGCAGGGCAGTCACAGTGGCCAGGGCATGAGTTTGCTGGTCACATTGCATTTGCAGTCAGGAAGCAGGAGGCGATGAATGATGATGCTCAGGTCACCTCTTTTTATTCAGTCTAGGACTCCACTCCACAAAATAGCAGTGCCCAGAGTTAAGGCAGGCTCATCTCGGTTAACCTAATCTACACAGTCCCTCGCAGACAGGCCAAAGGCTTGTCCCCTGGGTGATTCTAGAGCCCAGCAAGTGGACAACAAAATTAACCATCACAGATTAATCCATTCCCTCATTGCATGGCCTCCTTTTAACCTTCTAAAAATACTTTTGTTTTTAGAGCTGGGCATGGTGGTTCACACCTTTAATTCCAGCACTTGGGAGGCAGAGACAGGCAGATCTCTGTGAGTTTGAGGCCAGCCTGGTCTACAGAGCGAGTTCCAGGACAGCCAGGGCTACACAGAGAATCCTGTCTTGAAAAACCAAAAAAAAAAAAAAAATTTTTTTTTTGATTTGGAACCTGTGTGGGTGCTCAGAAGGGACAGAAGGTATTGGATCTCCTGGAGCTGGAGTTACAGGAAGTTTCTGGCTCCCCGAATTGGGTGCTGAGAACTGAACGCCACTCCTCTGGAAGAGCAGTACATGCTCTTAGCCTCTGAGCCATCTCTTCAGGCCCACTTTGTTCTTTTTTAACTATTTCTTGAGGACACATCTAAACATGAAGATCGGCCCTTCCCTTAGTGAGCTCAGCATATTCCATGAGTGTTCTCCGTCATTGTTTTCATGGATTCTAAATGTACTGGAGTAATAACCTTGCAATGATAAGCTGGAGTCGGCCCTCTTCCCTTAGCTACAGATGAAGTCATTGTGTATGTGTGGATAGACATATAGACATAGACATAGACATAGACACACATACAGGTGTATTTAAGGTGTTGATACTTCTCCACCACGTCTGGCTTTCCACTTTCTGCCCTTGGACTTGAGTGTGACTGGGTGACTGCTTTGACTAGAGATGTATGGAAAGAAGTCCCTGGTGCCCTTCAGCACTGCAAGCGTTAGGAAGTAGTATCCAACCTGCTTCATTCTTTCCCCCTGAAATGCAGAAGGACTTCCGTCAGCCTACTGTCCTGTGAGTGTGACGGCTGGACCAAAGGGACGCTAAAGGACGGGTGGTTTGACTGAGGAATCCACCTGTGTTTGTTGAGTCCACAAAAATCTGAGGGAGTTTTGTTACTGTAGCACATCCTGGACAACCAACCATAATGAATTCTAATACATAATACATATCTCATATACACATGTTCCTATTCTTTTAAAATAGGAGAAATTACCATTTTCCAAAGCAATTACACTCATACATATATTTCCAATAGAAAATAGCATGGTGGAAAAAAAAAAAAAGAAAAGAAAATAGCATGGTGGTACATGCCAGTAAGCTCAGTACTCTGGAGGTAGGGGCAGGAAGATCACAAGTTCAAGGCCAGCTTGGGCTGCAGAGCAGGTTCTGAGCCAGCCAGGGTGATATAGCAAAGGATTTTCTCAAAAATGAAATATTCTTATAAAGTATGTCCACCCCCAAACAGTCACAAAAATGCTTATACTAGTATTATGAATAATAGTGGAAATGTGGGATTTTTCCAAACTCCATCAGCTGATAAATGAATAAAGCATGATTTATCCATAAAATGAAATGCTATTCAACAACTTTTAAAGATGAAATTGATGACATACACTTTGACATGGCTAGACCTTAAAAACATTATCCTAGGAGTCAGGTGTGTGGCTTAGTGGCAGAGTGCTTGCCTAGAATGCATAAGACCCTGGGTTTAACAGGCAGCTCTGAAGACAAGGAAAATATTATACTAAGTGAAAAAAGGGCAGTCACCCAGAAATGTATACTTCTGATTTTATAAAAATGTCCAGAATATGCCAGTTATAAAGACACAAAGCAAGATTCTGCATTGCTTGGGTAGAAAGGGGAGCGAGGGTGGTAGCTCAAAGAATAGGGCTGGAGGGACGGCTCAGCAGTTCCCAGCACTTGCTGCTTACCCAGAGGAGCCAGGTTCAGGTGCCGACACCCACACTGGGCAGCTCTCGACAAAGTGGCAGGGGCTCTGACATTCACACCTCGCTTCCTCAAGCACTGCACGTACATGGTACACATACAGATAAGGAGGCACATATACATATACACATAAATACAAATAATTTTTTGAAAGAATGGGATTTATTTTTGATATGATCAAAATGTGTTAAACTTGCCTGTAGCTGAATTTATTTACAAAGAATTGAGCATATCTGTTAATAAACTAATCCATGATTTGTAAGTATGTTTATACTTGTCCAGGTAATATAAAAGATATATAATCATAATAAATATAGTTATTTGTATTTATATTTAGTTGAATATATTTATAATTATATGCATTTTATTTCATTCCATTTGGGGGATTGAACCCAGGACCTTGGACATGCTAAGCAAGTGGTCTACCACTGAGCCACACCCCCAACTCCGAACTGTACCTCTGAAGGGGGCACTGTGTGGTCCACGAGTTTTATCCATAAAGCTGCTAACAAATTAAATAACTATGGAAAGGAAGCTTAAGTATTCTGAGTGGTTAGTTGTGGCCTGTTTGATGTTAACCCACTATATCTCATTTAGTTGGTTTTCCTTTTTAAGTTTCACCCAGAAAATGGATGTACTGGGCCATGGACAGGAAATGCCATGTTATCAGGATCATAAATCTCATGCCAGTGTTAGCCGATAAGTAGGGTGTGTGTGTTGCTGTTAAGTCTGCATCCGCTAAGGAAGAGGCTGGCTCCAGGTTATTGTCTACAGTTTCGTATACTTGAAATAACAGCGCTTCCAAGGCTAAAGACTACTCCTTCCCTCTGGCTTCTGCTTCTGGATCAGGGATTAGTAGGTGCTGGGAGCTTCAGAGAAGGGGAAATGCTGTTCTGTGATAACTGTACCGCCTCAAGCTAATCAAAGAACCGTGTGTGTGTGTGTGTGTGTGTGTGTGTGTGTGTGTGTGTTTAGAACTGGATATGCCTTCCAGTCACAAAAGGTAAGGCCTTGAAGGCTAAATGGTAAAGAGGACAAGATTCTTGTGGTTTATAAGATATAAGCTGTTTCTATCATGGGCAAAAGAGTATGTTTTTAATGATATCTCTTGAAGTGTGGGGGGGGGACGATGAGAAACCCCCTGCTTCCTTCCACCCAAATGCTGCAGTCAGAGATGGGCCCTTCACGGTCTGTCTGCCCATCACAGCCCCGAGCGGAGGGTGCACTGCACATGCCCCAGATGTCCACTCTGTTAGGCTCGATCACCGAAGGCAGGTGACGGAGCACTCAGAGGATGCTGATGTCTTACAAGTCTGATCTTCAAGAGATGCCAGGTGTCCTTTCACCTGTCACAGGGATTCGAAGAGTGGATCCTCGTCTGATACAGCGATGCAGCTCCTCTACTTTGTGAGGAACTGTTGGGCAAAACAATAAAGTATGGCCTTGCTACCCTCCTGAATTGGGGAGGAGGTAGCTCAGTGCAAGGCTCCAGAGTGAAGTCTGGGGCTCAGGGTGACTCAGCTCTGAAGATGTGCAAACTTTGTTCACTGAGTCATCTCACTAGAAAGAGATTTTGAAAAATCATTTTGGTAGATAGACAGAATCCTAAAATAATCCAAGATTCCTGGCCCTTTGGTACAGACACATTTTATCCCAGTTACTTGTTAAAATGAGAGTCTTGGTGCTGGTGGGAAAGACCTTTTAAACAAAATTTAGATTCCATATGGTGGCATATGCCTTTAACCCCAGTGCTCAGGAGGCTGAAGTAGGTGGATCTCTGGGAGTTCAAGGCCACCCCAGACTATATAGAGAGACCTCATCTCAGAATAAACAAACAAAAGTTAAGAATTTTTGTAGAATATTGTTTTAAGATTTGTTACATTTGTTTATGCTGCGGGACATTTGTTTAATGATGCAAAGATGTGTTGTATTCTTCTATGTTACATTTGTTTAACTCTGTGATGCTGTGTTAGTTTGCCTGTCTAAAACACCTGATGGTCTAATAAAGAGCTGAACGGCCAATAGTGAGGCAAGAGAAAGGACAGGTGGGGCTGGCAGGCAGAGAGAAGAAATAGGAGAAAAAGTAAGCAAGAGAGAAGGAGGAACATGATAAGGGGGGGGGGAGGGGGATATCAGGGGCCAGCCACCCAGCCACCCAGCCACCCAGCCAGACATGGAGTAAAAAGGAAAGAAAAGATATTCAGAAATACATAAAGGTAAAAGCCCAGAGGCAAAAGATAAATGGAATAATTTAAGTTAAGAAAAGCTGGCTAGAAACAGGCCAAGTAAAGGCCGGGCATTCATAAGAAGGAATGAGACTCCGTGTGTGTATTTATTTGGTAGCTGAATGGCAGGCCCCAAAAGAGCAAAGAGCCAAAGAGTAGAAAACACCACCAACAAAGAACAACTGCCATTTAAGTTTCAATCCATATTCTCTTGCTTTATAACCAGACAGAAAAGCATCCTTTGGTGTGCCTTTAGTTTGCTTATTAAACAATGAAAATAAGTAGAAGTTTCTCTCTCTAATTTATCCCAAACCTGGAGATCCAGGATCATGGCTAAGCACTCCTTGTTTCCTTTTCCATTTCCCTATAAACCTTCTGTTGTATTTATATTGATTTCCGAACTCTTAGGCTATGGACATAGATGTAAAATCGGATTTGTTCACTCCAGCTCAGACATATGCAGAAACAAGACAGAATAAACAGGAAAACCCTGTGTGATGAATTTACCCAGTGAAATAATTATTTATTGTGGCCTGCTGAAACATTCCTACAAGATGGGTGAGAACTTAATCTCATCAAAGAAAATCAATCAAAAAAATTAAACCACAACAGCAATGTTTCTATTTTTGAATTATAATTGGCAAGCCAGGTGACTGAATTTTCTTCTACTCTGCCTCAAGACTCAGGATTTTCTTTTCTTTTTCTGTGTTAATCAATGAAGCTTAGCTTCTAATTAATGTTGAAGTATCTGGACCTTTAAGCCCCTTGAATAAAAGTATTGTTAAAATACTAACCTGTTTGTTTGTTTCTTTTGTCTCCAGTAATTGGATACATTTTAACAGCGGTATGTGAAAAGTCAAGGTTTTCACTATCAGATATTCCCATGGAAGGGACTAGGTGAGGTACTTAATTTGAAAAAGAAAAAAAGGGGGGAAAAAAATCAATGAAACAGCACCTCCTAGTGGTAGAACACCAGAGTTATCAGTAGATTAACAGTACAGTGAAAATCAGGCTGAGACAGTTCTAAGTATAAAATCACTAAATTTGAGCAAGTTAGCAGAACATCTCAGGATAATACTGGGGTTTCTTAAATGTCTGGAATTCTAAAGCAAAGATCATATTAACCTTCAACATATAGGAAATGAACTTTTCCCTAATACAACTAACAGAGCGGAGAAAGGGAAATGGTGGCGCACGCCTTTAATCCCAGCACTTGGGAGGCAGAGGCAGGTGGATCTCAGTGAGTTCAAGGCCAGCCTGGTCTACAAATTGGGTTCCAGGACAGCCAGGACTGTTGCACAGAGAAACACAGTCTCAGAAGAAGAAAAAAAAAGTAACAAAGTAGTCGCAGCAGCCGTTTGCACCCCAGTGCCATGGGGTAAAAGTAAAAGCCATTGACTCTTTAGGTAATGGGGTAATTGTAGACATCCACACAACCTATTAGAACCATGACTCATTAGCATCAGGACCCAGTACCATCTGTGCAGCTGGGCATATTTTTATAATTGAGATTGCTAAGGCTCCAGAAGTTAGATCAATATCTGAGTGTCATTGTCTCCAATTCTGTAACCCTGTCACTAAGCTCCTTGTGGCCCACCATACAGAATGTGCCCCCACCCTACAGCTCTCTCTGCTTACTAAGTAGACGGCTGGACAGCTGGGCCGTTGCTGTGAGAACTCTGCAGCCAGCCTGCTTAGGTTCAAAGCTGAGTTCGCCACTCACTTGGTGTGTGGCCTGGGCAGCTGATTCAACCCTTCCTACCCCATTTCTTCCCCTGGAAAACACACTTGTGAACAGGAGTGTAGTCAAGGCGGTGCTTTTAGAACTAAATGTGAGGATGCAGCAAGTAAAACACTGGCCATAAGGGTGCACATCTAGAAGCTGAAGCAGGGGGGTTGAACTATGGAGGCCGTGGGCTACATAGAGAGCCTTTCTCCCAGAAAAAAAGAAAGAGGAAAAGACGCAAAGCTGAAGTATGCTGGTTATCTCAGTTGTCAACTTGATGAGCTCGAGAATCACGTGGGGAAATGGGCCTGTGGGAACACCTGTGAGGGATTACCTCCATTAGACTGACTGAGGTGAAAAGACTCGCTGTGGAGAGCACCATTACCTGGGCCAGGATCCTGAACTGGATAAAAGGAGAATGTGAACAGAGCGCAAGCATTCATCCCTCTCCGACTCCTGACTGTGCACACACGTGACCAGCTGCCCCACTCTCCTGCCACCCTGCCTCTCCTGCCAGGATGGACTGCGTCCTGGAACTGTGGACCAAGATAACCCCTTTCTTCATTAAGATGCTTCTGTCGGGGCCTTTTGTTACATTTTATTTCTTTTGTGTGCATGCATGCATATGCCACAGTGTGTGTGCCGCAGCACATATGTGAGGTGAGAGACTCTTACAAGAGTCTGCTCTCTGCCTGTGGGTACTGGGGATCGAACTCAGGTCCTCAGGCTTGGCAGCAGGTTCCCTTACCACTAAGCAATTGCACCAGGCCCCTCAGAGTGTTTCATCACAGCATCAGAAAGGGAAGGAGGAAGACAAGACAAGGAAAAGAGAAGAGAAGGTGCTTTGAACATTTCGTGGCCTCCAGCTACAAGCCACGAAGCCTGTGCTGTGATTAACTGGTACAATACAGTCTGCCCAGCCCTTCAGAGTTGCAAATTTGGGGTTATCTTTAACTCTTGGGATCCATACAAGCTATCAACAGTACACGCTTGATCTAAACCAAATGGCTCAGAAGCCATCAACAGTCGTGTATTGCGTGAGAGTAGACTGCAGATGAGAACAGAATTTATGCATTCTTACTTGGCATCCTGCTGCATTGTTTGACTGTGTTGCAGTAAGCATGTTGTACTATAGTCAAAATAAATAAATCAATAAGAAGTAAATAGACGCAGAATATTTCAAAGCTTGCTTCTGCAATGTGCTCTAGTTCTTAGAGCTCATCTTCTGGAATTTCTTTTGTACATCTACCATCCCGGGCCTCCCAGGGCTCAGGGGAGTTCCCCTTCCCCCACCCCCAGGCTAACCTTTGATGAGGTTTTGATTATGATCCAGTAGACACTGAGTTCTGCATTCCCAAGGTGCATCTGTAGGAAGGCTTGTAGGTGCTGTGGCTGGCCCACAGTGTAAGCACACTAGTGCTCAGACAGGAAGGTGGAGGCCCTGCACCAGGGAAATGGAGGTATGGCAAGACATTGCTGATGACCAGAGTGCTGGAAGCTGCCAGTGTTCTGCTATCTGGGCAGCATGCTGGCCATCTGCATTTAGGTTGTCAAGGAAAGAAGTGACTAAAGAGAGAAGCCAGCCATCAGATGTCCTGTCCAGTGTGGCTCTGCTGCCCCCACAAAGCCCGAACACAGCAGAACACGCTGGTTCCCACCAGCTAGAGGACTGTGCGGTTTAGTACAACTGTAGAAATCATCAAACTGCCTCATGGTGTTTAGTATCTGGTGAGGGGTATTTGCTTATTTGTCTATTTTAAACACCGTGTTGCAACTATTAGACAAGTTTCTTAAGGTACTCCAACAACTAAACCACATCTCCAGCCACCTTAATCTCTTGTTAACTGGGAGTATATTTTGGCAATGATAGTTTACCTTGAACTCGTGAGCTCGCTTTTCCTTCCCCTGCCTGCCAAGTACTGGGATTCTGGTGTGCTCAAACCCAAAGGGTTTATTTCTCTGGTACAAGAGTCCACTGGGAGCTGGGCGGTGGTGGCACACGCCTTTAATCCCAGCACTCCGGAGGCAGAGCCAGGCGTATCTCTGCTAGTTCAAGGCCAGCCTGGGCTACAGAGTGAGTTCCAGGAAAGGAGCAATACACAGAGAAACCCTGTCTCGAAAAACCAAAAAAAAAAAAAAAAGAGAGAGAGAGAGAGAGAGAGTCCACTGGAAAGAGGGAGGCCAAGCTCTGCTCTACAGTCTTTCAGAACCAAAGTAGATAGGGGCTCTGGCATCTTTAATGTTGGTTTGCCAATGCTTTGGACTCTGGCATCCAGCTGGAGAAACTATTAGAAAAGGTATGTAGGTGGGGAGTTGGGTAGGGGAGTATTATGAGCCATTCCAGAAAATGGTGCCATTGTATTCTGCCAAATGGAACCCCAGGCACATGGCTATCATCCATCTATCTGTAAGGGAGACAAGACATGTGTCATCCGTGTGCCTAAAGAAAATGTGGACAAGAATTTGGCAAAGAGAATTCATCCTATCTACCATAAGGGATCACATACTGAAGCATGTGAAGTGAGGATTCCAGGTGTCTAGTGATGTGTGTTTGGCTTTATGGCTTATGGAGGGCCTTATGCCAAAAGAGGTAGAATGCCCAAGCAAAGGCTAGACAGTGAACTGGGCTAAAGCTGGTCCAAATAAGGAGGGTGGAGCTGCTGATGAACTGGATTGACTCATTTAGGGCTTAGGGTTTGTGCAGAGCATCCTGGTAAGTTGCTTGTTTAGTTCAAAGGGTTCTTGGTGCCTGCCTTCGGACCTTGAAGAACACACTTCCTGCTGCTCTATGGCCATGTGACGAGCTCTGGCCAACGGCAAGAATGTCAGCATTACTTCCGGACTGAGTTATTTGTTGGTATGAGGCTCTCTAGAGGACTCCCTTCCCTTTTCCAATGACCAACAATGTTCTAGAGAGATCCCCTTTCAGTAACCTGGGTCCTGCAGAAAGACATTAGTGATATTCAACACCTATGCAGCATCTTATCCTGAGACACTGAGTTTTTTTTAATTAATTACAGTTTATGTAAAGTACATGTGTGTTGCACAGCAGGCACCTTTACCTGCCGAGCCAGCTCACTGTAGCATAAGTTATTCGGTCTGAGAGGCACTTTTTCAGTCCAGAGGCCTCAGATGGTCAACAAGACAACCCCCCACCCCCCAAAAAACCAACCAAAAGGCCCTATTATATTGTATTGGCCCAACCAAAAGGTCTATTATAGAGCACCAGTTCTAAGAACTAAGGAGTCATGTTCCTCAACAAAATGTATAAAGCCAGGTCTGGGCTCATGAGAATCCCAGCACTTGAGAGACAGAGGGAGGAGTAAATGCCAGAGTTCATCACTACCCTGTCTCCAAAAGAGAGACAGAAGTGGGGGGTGGGGGTAAGGATGTGGCCCAGTGCTTACCTGGAATGCACAAAGCCCTGAGTTCCATCCCAGGTACCTGTAATCTAACACTTAAGAGCTACAGGCAGGAGGATCACAAGCTCAGCGACATGGCAAATTTAAGGCTAACCTGGATACCTGAGATCATCTCATAAATAAATTGTACATTATAGCCCCAATATAAGAAAAGGAGCTGTACAGTGGGCGTTGGATTACTGTAATTAACTTATTTTTTGAAGTAGTATCTCATGCATCCCACATTGGCTTCCAACTTACTGTATAGCCCAGAATGACCTTGAATTTTTTTTAATTTATGTGCATTGGTGTTTTGCCTGCATGAGAATATCGGGTACCCTCTTACAGACAATTGTGAGCTGCAATGTGGGTGCTGAGAACTGAACCAGAGTCCTGTGGAAGAACAGCCAGTGCTCTTAACAGCTGCGCCATCTCTCCAGCTAGGCTGGAATTTTTGATCTTGTTGTTTCTACCTCTCAAGTGATAGGGTTACAGGCCTGTGTGCCACCCTACCTAGTTTTTTTGGTGCACAGGATAGAACTTTGTGCATGCTAGGCAAAAACTCTACCAACTAAGCTACATCCCCAGTCTTATTTTAAAGACTGATAAAAATCCACTCTCAATAGAACCCTAGATATGCTCTATTCCTTAAAGGATCGTTCATTTGCAGACAATTTCAAGCCACAAAGTGCTGAAGAGAGATATTAAGGGCAGATTAGGACCTAATCAAAGTCATTCCTCCAATCCCACAGAATCAGAGGCTTTAAAAAGATAGGAAGGGAACTGGAGAGGGACTTGTGGACAGTTGTCAAAAGCATTTTTTATGTAGGGAACAGTTTTGGCTACTCACTGTCCTCTGGGCTCTCCTGTATTAGAGGATACATTATCATTTTATATATATTATTTTATATATTTTATATATCATTTTACATATATGTATAATCATAGATTATCATTGTGGATAGCGTTAGGGACCCTCCTTGCACTATTGCTTCTGTACCAGCTCTATACTGTTTTCCCATTTGTGCAAGTCCACCTTTTTTGAGTAACTTGACACAGAGGTACAGTGAGGAGGAATCATGATTCTTTATGCATTCCCTTAGGGTGAAATGAGAGGTTGGACTTGGTTTAATTTGGCAACATTGAAAGAGCCCCGTGTTTCCAGCCAAGCTGGGCCAGCCACCTTAACCAGAGTTTGCCAAGCAGTAAAATCCTTAGGTGCAGGCCCTGCGGGTTACTCACCTGTGAATAGATGGTACTTAAGAACTTGCTTTGGGGTTGTCCAGTTTCTAGCTTGCACATAGGTTCTGCCACTTAATAACTAGGTATCCTTGGCCTCTTTAGGCTCCCTAATGCAGCCTCACAGCCTGTAAAATGGGGATACAAATAAATGCCCGCTCCTTTGATTTATAGACGCTAAATGAGACTCTTGTGTGTGAAGCTGCTAACCGTGGCTTCAGTGGGCCGAGTGCGTGGAGAAGCCAGGGTGTGTGGTCTTCCAAGATACTGACTGTCCTTTCTGTCAGAAGCTACAAGCACAGTACTTAATGATTGTGTCAATAGCAGTTTTAAGAATTCCTTTGCCAGAGGCTGTCAACGCTATAAAAGTTGTACAGTGTTTACCCCAGAAGGATTGGTTTTCATTTTATCTGTAGTGTTTGAATGTTTACGTGTATTAAAATTTAAAATAAGCACATTTTGAAGGGGAAAACACGTTTGGCCAGCAGGGTTACCAGC
>CABHPR010126366.1:0-17353 GCA_902168415.1 Peromyscus melanophrys | reverse complement strand
TAATAATAATAATAATAATAATAATAATAATAATAATAATAATAAAGTCGACATTATTTATAAACTAAGTATTCTTTGTCAAGTTTATGCTAAAGGGTCTTGAGATCTCACTTAATGCTCATAAATACATGGGAAGGAAAGAGAGTTCATGTCCATTCTACTAGTGAGATATATTCTTGAGTTATAATGTTTCCTTAGTCTAAGTTTGCTGAAGTCTCACCAATTCCAAGAGCTCAATAATACTTGGATGAATATCTGTGTGCATTGGCCTTGAGTAGATTTTCAAATATCACCACCCTTCAGATAAAACAAGAGCTCATTCTATTGCCACATCATCCTGTCCAGAGGTAATCCAGAGCTTCGGGTGGGCAGCCAACCTGGCTTCACCATTCACTCACCCACACTTTGATCTACTTTCGAGGAATTGATGACCAGGGCATCATCACCCATGCCTTGTTAGTTAAAGTCATTGTGTCTGACTCAGAATCCATCTGGAGAACTGGAATCGGGCCTCTTCACGAGATCTGTAGTGGAGAAAGACATTTTCAGAGATGGCCAGGAAGCTGACATGAGTGTGTGCTGATTCGTGGATGTGCGTGTAAGTGCGCATTGCAGGGTTTCCTTGGGATGTGCACGACCACATCTTCTGCCCCAAGTTAGTTTCCCAAGGCTGAATGTTTGCTTACACCTCTGAGATCAGAGCCAGTTAAGAGTTTTAAAAGCATATGCACTAGTATAAATCTGATGAGTGGATAGCTGAGCAATGCCCAATCTCGACAGCAACACCAGCCGGGTATCTCTTCTTATTTTTATGATGTCAGTATCAGGCAGACCCAAGAGGGAGCGGGGGTATCAGGGCATGGAGATGACATCTTTGGGAACTGCATTGCAAGCCCTCCCTGGTGGCAAACTTCAATCCCACAAGCTGCAGAAAAATAAAGAGGGAAAGGGGGTTGGGGGAGATGGCTCAGTTAGAAAAGTGCTTGCCAAACAAACATGAAAACCTGAGTTTGGATCCCCAGCACCCATTGAAAGTCAGGCCTGGTGGCATATGCTTGTCACCATAATGCTGGGAGGGGGTTGAAGACAGCCCAGTCCAACCAAATCATGAACTTTGGATTTAATTAGAGACCCTGTCTCTAAAAACAAAATAGAGAGAGACTGAAGAAGACATGCAGTGATGACTTCTGAACTCTACACACAGGTGCACAGGCACCGGCATGCACATACGAAAATGTACACACACAAAGAGAGGAGGGAGGGGCTAGCTCAATTTTAGCAACGAGACACACCTTCAGGGGAAGGGACAGTGGCTAGCAAGCCTTTGTCTGAAAGGGAGGGAAAGAAAAAAACTAACAAACCCTGTAATGTTGGGGGGGGAAATGTTAAAACCCACAAAGACATGACCCAGTTTGCTGAGTCAAGGCGTGTTATAACCAACCATGTTCTACTCGACAGCAGCAGAGCATACATCCTGCCGAAGTGCACCTGGACCATTCTTTGGGATAAGCCGCATGTCAGGGTACAAAATTTTCAGTCACTTTATAAATATTAGGTTAACCAGAGCAACTCTGATGGACCAAGTGGAATGCAGCCAGAAATCAATAGCAAAACCAAACCACAAGAGCTGCAAGGATGGGAAGACTAAGAGACATGCTTGTTAAAATATGCTTACTTTTTCTTTCCCTGGCAAATAAAAATTATGCATATCAGGGACTGGAGATACAGCTTAGGCTTAAAAGCACAGACTGCTCTTGCAGAGGACTTTAACTGAGTTCCCAGCACACATGTCTGTAGCTAGAGTTTTCCTGCCTGGCCCACAGTCAGGACAAATCTCTCTCACCCGCCAGTCCCACAGCCGCTCAGACCCAACCAAGTAAACACAGAGACTTATATTGCTTACAAACTGTATGGCCGTGGCAGGCTTCTTGCTAACTGTTCTTATATCTTAAATTAATTCATTTCTATAAATCTATACCTTGCCACGTGGCTCATGGCTTACCGGCATCTTTACATGCTGCTTGTCCTAGCGGCGGCTGGCTGTGTCTCCTTCCACCTTCCTGTTCTTTTCTCCTCTCTGTTAGTCCCGCCTATACTTCCTGCTTAGCCACTGGCCAATCAGTGTTTTATTTATTGACCAATCAGAGCAACACATTTGCCATACAGAACATCCCACAGCACATGTCTAGCAGCTCAAAGCCACTTGCATCTCTAGCCCAAGGGGATCCAACTCTCTCTTCTAGATTCCATGGGCACCTGCATGCTTACACACATTTACACACAGAGACACACACAAATACACCCAATTTAAAAATAAGCCTTTTTAAATATATATATATTTAAAATGCTGTGGGATGGTCTGTATGTCAAACATGTTGCTTATTAGTCAATGAATAAAACACTGATTGGCCAGTGGTCAGGGCAGGAAGAAGTATAGGCGGGACAAGGAGAAGAGAATTCTGGGAAGTGGAAGGCTGAGGAGACACTGCCAGCCACCACCATGACAAACAGCATGTGAAGATGCTGGTAAGCCACAAGCCATGTGGCAAGGTATAGATTTATAGAAATGGATTAATTTAAGATATAAGAGCAGTTAGCAAGAAGCCTGCCACGGCCATACAGTTTGTAAACAATATAAGTCTCTGTGTTTACTTGGTTGGGTCTGAGCGGCTGTGGGACTGGCGGGTGAGAGAGATTTGTCCTGACTGTGGGTCAGGCAGGAAAACTCTAGCTACAAATGGCGCCCAACGTGTTGGCAAGAGTTTCCACCTAAAACCTGAGAAAAAAGATACTAAAACGGAGCTAAAAACAGTTCCTAGTTGTCTCTTTCAAGTTAGTGGCAGCCTGCATGTTTGAGTCACTATGGCAGGTTCCTGGCATGCGTGCTGGACCTGCAGTATGGCGGGAATGAGGCGTCTGCCAGTGGCGCATTAAACTGCGTGGTGGGTTTAGCCTTCGCTAGTACAAAACAAAAAAAAGAGGTTTCTGGGCTACACGCTGCTTTGATAGAAGCATAGACCCAAGAAGGCTCCCAGAGCTGGTGGTAAACGTATCACCGCCATGTTGGGAAGCTGAGGTGGGCGGAGCCAGCAGCCATAGCGCTGCCGTTTCAGTTTTAGAATGCTGCAGTTTAAAGCAATAGGCTCAAGGTAATATAAAAAATAAGCCACGTAAAGAAGGCTCTCACACAGAGAATCTGGATTATGTTCTCTTTGATATTCGTAACTGAAGAAAAACATTTGATTGCAAAAGCTGTTGAGTTATGCCAAAATGTATATTTTAAGGTACCTTGACTTCAAAATTTGGATGTAAGGATATGTTGCTTTGGAAAGGAAGCTCTGCTTTTGTTTCCTCAGAAAGCCAGAGGCTATGGATTTGTTCCAGATTAAGATACATCAGGTTTGACCAGCCAAGACCCCCTGAGAGGTCTCCAATTACAGCATGGCCCAGATGATCCAACTCCAGAACGGTTTGAAGGCAACTGGCTCAGACAGTACAGCCTCATGGACTACTCCATAATCCTAAAATTTTCTTTGTGTCCCCATAAGATACAGTGCCCCCCTCCAGCAGGAAGTAGTAAGAGAATCTATGCCCAAATTCCCAAATTATGTGTAATTTTACTATGTTAATGTTAAAAATCTTCCTTTTTGAAAAAAAAGAAAAGGGGAAGTGCTGTGGGATGGTCTGTATGTCAAACATGTTGCTTATTGGTCAATGAATAAAACACTGATTGGCCAGTGGTCAGGCAGGAAGAAGTATAGGTGGGACAAGGAGGAGAGAATTCTGGGAAGTGGGAGGCTGAGGAGACACTGCCAGCCACCACCATGACAAACAGCATGTAAAGATACCGGTAAGCCACAAGCCATGTGGCGAGGTATAGATTTATAGAAATGGATTAATTTAAGATATAAGAGCAGTTAGCAAGAAGCCTGCCACGGCCATACAGTTTGTAAGCAATATAAGTCTGTGTGTTTACTTGGTTGGGTCTGAGCGGCTGTGGGACTGGCGGGTGAGAGAGATTTGTCCTGACTGTGGGTCAGGCAGGAAAACTCTAGCTACAAATGGTGTTTGTTTTTCCAGGCGTGGGAGGAGGGTCTCCCTCCTATCTTCCCTGACTCACTGCAGCTAAGGGCAAGGAACTTTCCTTCTTGATGGACAGACAGTAAGAGAGAAAGGAAGGCTGTATATTACACAAATGAAGAGGGAGTCTCAGGGGAGGGACAGACACTAGAGGAGGGGAGGGAGAGGAAAGAGAAACAAGGTTAACGGGGGTCAATATTGAAAGGAATAGTCTTTATAAAGCCAGAAACTGTGGGCAATTAACATACACCAACTAAATATAACAGTTAAGACTGAGGAGATATGGGCAGCTGCTGGCTGCTGGGAAGGGAAGGGTCGGTGTCCATTAAGAGGGCAGCAGATAGCTCAAACTTTTCCTAAGGCTTAGACCCAGCTGAATGATCAAATATTGTCCTCAAATATGAGGCACAAAGAGTTCCCTGGGGGAAAAGGGTGGCTTTCCACAAGAGCCTCACTCTAAAATTCTGTCAAAGGATGAAAGCCATATTTGGCATGCCTATTCAGCTATGAAGTCATTGCTTTGAGCAGCTGATGAAGAAAGGGCTCAGGTGGGAAGGAGGATTTAGACAAAGAAAGCGAATGTGTGAGGCAACTGGAGAAGGCTTTGGGACAGCATGAAAAGAACAAATCTAGAAATGGTTGGCATGCAAGAAGGAATTTCATGCTAAAAGCATAGAAGAGTCGGGCGTTGGTGGCGCACGCCTTTAATCCCAGCACTCGGGAGGCAGAGCCAGGCGGATCTCTGCGAGTTCGAGGCCAGCCTGGGCTACCAAGTGAGCTCCAGGAAAGGCGCAAAGCTACACAGAGAAACCCTGTCTCGAAAAACCAAAAAAAAAAAAAAAAAAAAAAAAGCGTAGAAGATATGATCAACAAAATCTACCGCGTTCTCCCCAGGTGCCTGCCCTGAGGGATAGCAAATGAATCTAAGCACACAGAGCTCTTTAGTCCATTCACTTCATTCTTCTAAGTAAAATTCAATCTACACAGTTCTTTTCTGTTCTCATACTTAGCTCCTGTCCCTTCTGCTGTTCTCTCTTCTCTGTCGAGTTCTTTCCATCTCCGTCCTCATCTTTGTTCTTCTAAATCCATTCTCCAAGTGCTGTGTGAGAACCGGTATATACACAAGCAGTAATTCTTTGGCAAAGCAAGATGAGGCTTGAAGTTTCAGGGTCACAGAGAGAGGTGATAAGGATCTGCACATAAAGCAATAATTGTCAGCTTCCAATTACAACCCAAAAGGGGGAGTGACTAAAGGGGAGCTCTCTGGTAGGGTCAACTAAAGGCTAAGATCAATTAGGGAATTCTAAAAAGTAATTTCTGTGCTCAAACTATAATCTAGAAGTGGCTAGGTAGACTGTTAGGGGTCTATAAATGTCAATAAGTCACTAGAAAAGTAAAACTGTTTTTAGCGCCCCCTTTCCCAGCTCATCTTGGCTGCAGCTGCTTTCTGGTGGAGGGGGGGGATGTATGCTCGGTTGCTAAGCAACCTACATCAGAGCATGTAGCATTTGGTTAGTAAAAGCACCTTGGCTCAGAGTAATTGCTGAGGAAAGAATCTTGGAGTAGCACCTGGCTGAGCAGGAATTAAAACAATTTGGGCAAGAAATGAAGCTTGGCACCTATCATCTGCCTGGCCTTGTCAGAAATCTCCTTTGGTCAGTGGGAAGTAACTATCTTAACTCAGTAACTAGCAGATGGCTAAAACATCATCCCAGAAATGTAAGCAGTAAATCTCTTAAGCTAGGGTCTTGTGTAAATAACCCGGGGTGAAGGTAAGGAGTTGAGGATTTAATTGTTAGTGGTTCTTTTCTCTTATCTGTAAGGGAGATGAGCTAATGTTTATCTGTATTTGTCCTTGGATAAAAAGGCATCTTAGCTGAAAGGCATTTTGTCTGGAGAATAGCCCTGGCCTGATTTATGTTAATGAGAGATAAACACACCCTGGGACAGTTATCCAATTACCCCAAATGTATAGGGAAAGTTGTGCCCAAGATTGATATGCAATCAAGAGATTATATGTACACATAACATGGAAATGCATGGTAAATTGGGGAGAATCATAGCTGTTATTGCACAAGAACAAGAGACAGTCAGTTCATTCAAAAGGTCATAATTCCATAACACCTTGAGTAATGGTTTCCTCTAAGAGAACCCTTAGTTCTGATAGGTTGACCTTCTGAACTCTAGTTGTCACTGCTGTATACTCCCATGGTCTTTTGCTACCAGAAGCTCTCAATAAAAATCACAGAAGGAAAATCTTCACATGGAGAAGGTCATGCCCATTGAGCTACAAGAGGTAGACAGAACATCAAATAGACAGGGCCTTCTCTATCATATACTCAAAAACACAAACACCTACAATAGAAGGCCTTGAAAGCTGCAGGAGAGAAGGGCCATGTTTTACCCAGAAGCAGGCTGCTCAGGATTGTAAAGGCCTAGATTTGACTTTACAGGCTCCATCTTAGGGAAGGGGCCACCATCTCAGAACACCTGCTGTACTCAGTTCCAGGAGGAATCTCAGGAATGTGCCATGACAACTCAAACAGATACAGGGCAGTAAAGTTTAACAAGATCCAAATGCTCCTGCAGACATTCTGTCTGCGATTTATGGCCCTTGAAGATGTCCAGATAATTCTGTCAGCAGGTTGTGGGTCCCCAACAAAAGTCTAACCCAATAGTTTCAAATATGTTTTCACACCAAGAGTCTGGACCAATAGTTTTAAAAAATCACCTTGCCCCATATCCCTTCTACCCAATCCCCAAAACCACCAAGGCATGTAATTCCCGGCTTGTGGTTTTTTCCTTTAAAACCCCCCAACCCCTGAGACCTGAACCACTGCATTTTCCTCCATCTGCTGTGTCAGAGCATAGGTTGACCGGTAGCCCAGGTTCAAACCTGACTACAAAGAGACCCTTGTGTGCTTGCATTTGAAACTGGCTCCTTGGTCGTCTCCAGGGGTTTCGTGACATGGGTACAACAAGAATAGCATGATGATTCAATAGACACTTTTAAGGTCAGAAGGGCTGGGAAAGATGTATTTCAAGTTCTGAAACATCACATCTGCCACCCCATTATGACACTCAGTAAACTAGTTATCATATTAAAGGGCAATAAAAAAGAGACTAAAAGGATTTATGGCCACTAAGCCAGCTCTACAGAAGGTAACAGAAGGAACACTTGAGACTGAAGAGAAGATTAAACACACCCAAGAGACCACAGGGGGAAAATAAACAATATCATGATGGTTAATAAAAAGGATCTAGGGCTGGGTGTTGGTGGCGCATGCCTTTAATCCCAGCACTCAAGAGGCAGAGCCAGGCGGATCTCTGTGAGTTCGAGGTCAGCCTGGGCTACCAAGTGAGTTCCAGGAAAGGCGCAAAGCTACACAGAGAAACCCTGTCTCGAAAAACCAAAAAAACAAAACAAAAACAAAAACAAAAAGGATCTAGGAAAATAACCTGGACCAGCAGGTCAGTCTTCAATGACAGGATCCTAAGAGGAAGGGCCAGGAGATGAGAAGATAAAGAATATTGGGAAAATAAAAATGCTGAGGTCAGGAGATTCAGCACAAACTATATCTTATGCCAAAGAAGCTCATTAAGAAGAATAACATCTTATATACAGTTTCTTTCCTGAAAGGGAAATGGGACGGAGTCAACAAAAAACTGTTACACAAGAGCGAATCAAGCACTGTTGATTCTCTCAAGGACATGAGAGATGGAGCCTTGGCATTGACAACCATAGCCCATGTGTTTTCTGAAGTTGAAAGTACCAACTTAGCCGGGCAGTGGTGGCACACGCCTTTAATCCCAGCACTCCGGAGGCAGAGCCAGGCGGATCTCTGTGAGTTCGAGGCCAGCCTGGTCTACAAAGCAAGTTCCAGGAAAGGCGCGAAGCTAAACAGAGAAACCCTGTCTCGGAAAAAAAGAAAGAAAGTACCAACTTAGACGTTGTTTAGAATCTCAGTGTCTTCCTGTTTTCTTGGTCAATATGGAGTGGTTCTGATTAGGTTGGGTTTGAAGTTTATTTTGTCAGCTATTAGAAAAGCCATGTCTGGGCTTGCTCTGCTGCATGAGAGGCCAACACATCTCCCATTGCTGAGACAGACTCATTCTCACTGGTCAACGAGAGAGCCTAGAGGCTGGTAGGTGAGGTCACAGGGCTGGAGGCTGTGGAGGTTTGAACTGGGAGAGAGATGACTAAAGAGCGCCTGCTGCTGCTTGACAGTCCCTTCACCACAAAGACTTTGTTGGAATGCTGCTTCTCCGGTTTGCTTATCACTTCCTGGAGATTGTGGTTCCAATAGAGCCAGGAAGAAAAGAGAGATGCTACCCAAATGGGAGTCCTTGGCCATTCTCTCTCCAGTCAGCTTTCACAATAAAAACTTCCTGGGCCTTCTTCTACGGTGACCCCCAAAAGAAGATTTATTTAAATTTTCTTTGAGGTTTTAAAGCATTTATCAAATATAAACTTCCAAACTGGAAAAACAAAAACAAAAACAAAAAAAACAAAACAAAAAAAAAAAAATAAAAAGAAAAGCCATGTCTGCTTATTTCCTAGTTCCACTTGCTGGGAGTGCCTTTTTTCCAGCCTGTCAATCTAAGGTGCCCTTTGTTTTTGATAGTGTTGTGTTCCTTACAGACAGCATAATTACAGGCCCTTTTGCATAATCCAGTCTTCTTGTCTGTTACTTTGGATTGGGGAATCAAGACCACTACATTAAGAGTTGTTATTGAAAGGTATGTACTAATTCTTGCCATTTTGTTGCTTTTACATTGCTCTGTTGAGGGCTGCCACACTAGGTAGCTCCCTTGAAAACCTGCTTGAGCTTCTACTGTTCTATGCAGAGCAGTCAGCCCCACATCTTCACTGTCATTTGAATCAGCAGCAGCAGCAGATTTGGTGAGACAATTGGGAATTCTTAAAGGCAAGAATTAGTTAAAAGAGAGAGCTTTTTCCCACATCAAAAAAATGGGAAACACTGTTACAATGGAGGTAGTTAGGTCTCTGTATGATAATACGCTAGACAGTTTGAAGATGGAGTAATTAAATCAGAGGATAATTAATTTACATGGTATTTATGTAATATCAATTATAAATATTATCTGTTTGATCTTTTTTGTTTTATCATTAAAAAAATGGTTAATATGAGTTCCAAGATAAAAGTTTTAGAAAAACTTATTAAAACAGATCATAGAGATATTCAGACCCAGACAGAGGAATTTAAAGGAGAACTAGTCTCAGCATTGCATTATAAGGTTAGAGAGGAACAGCCTAAGGTTTTCAAACAGCCAACCTTAATTTATCCAGTAACTTTATAGGAACTTCCAAATGATAGATATCCTCCAGGCTGTGTAAGAGCTGAATGGACTCCTGTGGAACTGAGGAGATTCAAGGAAGCAATAGTCTTCACGGCATTCATTCACCTTTTGTCAAGCAGATGTTAAACTCATGGTCAACCTGTAATAGAACTATCCCTCAAGACTGGAGAGACTTGGTTACAGCAGTCTTAGAGCCTGGTCCTCAATTACAGTGGAAGATCTGGTGGAATGATGAGGCTAAGACCATTGAACAACAAAGTAGGGCTAGAGGTATGGAAATCTCCCAAGATCAACTTCTTGGAGAGGGAGATTATGCTAATGTAGAAAGGCAATCTCTATATGATGACCATACCCTGGTTTATACTGTGTAGCAGCCTTGAATGCTTGGAACAGAATTGAAGAAGTAAGAAAGAAGACTGAGTCATTTACTTAAGTTATACAGGGCCCAAAAGAAACCTTCACTGATTTCTTACAAAAATTGACTTCAGCAGTAAATAAAATGACATCAAATTCAGAAGCTAGACAAATAATAATCGAATTTCTGGCTTTTGAAAATCTAATGCACAATGCAAAAGGGTATTTAGGATATTAAAGGCAAGATCAGCACCCTTAGAGGAATGGATCCAAGATATAATTAATATTGAATCTCATAACCATGATGATGCTTGGATAGGAGAGGTGATTTCCAGAGGTTTGAAGAAAAATTGAAATACCAGGTATTTCAATTTCAGTAAACAAGGTCACCTGAAAAGGGGTCGTAAACAGAGCATTCCTAAAAACAATGTTTTTTCCTAAGAATAATCCCAACAGAATGCCATCCCTTCTGGAGTATGCAGAAGATGTGGAAAAGGCAGACATTGGACTAATGAATGTAGATCAGCAAGGGACAGTCAAGGTAACCCTTTGCCATCTGGAAACACCTTGAGAGGCCTTTCACAGGCCCCATGTCAAATTCAGTTCAGTCAAAAGACTAAGTCTAGGGAGATCATAGGCTGGGAGTGGGAACTACTGCTGTTTTGCTAAATGTTCATATTGTCACACTGCCTTTTAAACATTCATATTTATTCTCATAGATTTGTGCTGCTCTGAACCTTCAGAGAACCTTACTTTTTGTAGTGGGAGGTGGTTAATGTAGAGATTCATAAATTCTAAATTCATAAAACAGTAAAGTGCTGAGAATATGTGACTACTGAGTGCTCAGCCACAGATGGGTCATCTGCATTAGCCTCCTCACCCACAATGTTCAGGGAATATCAGAGAAGTGGGGCTGGAAAGGGCTGGAAAGCACGTTAGAGCCAAAAATGGGAAAGAGAGCTGTGGAATCCTATGTTCTAGACATGATGCAGTCATTGCACACATGAACTCACAATTGCTATGGTTACCTGCACAATATGGATTCCAGCATGGATGAGGGAGGAGCTCTGGAGGCCCTGCCCTTAGCTGAGAAGCTATAGGAAGTTGATGGCTGCTGAGGGGGAGAGAGTCACCTTTTTGGGGTGGGAATGGAGGGTTGCCCATGCCCCAGTAGATGACCATATCCCTGAGCACAGAGGAAACACTAATTGGACTCAGTGAGTTTTAATTTTTTAAAAACCACATGAAATTAGGAAAGAGATGTGTTGAAGGTCCCCAAAGGGGGAGCCGTAGGGAGGTAGTGGGAGGTAGATATGATCAATACACACTGTATAGATGTATGAATTTTTCAAAGAATAAATTTAAATTATTGTTTTAAGACTACTTGTGTGGGGGCTGGAGAGATGGTTCAGTGATTGAGAGCACATAATTGTTCTCTCAAAGAATCCAAGTCCAGTTCCCAGGTGACACACAACTGCTTGAAACTCCAGCTTCAGAGAGGTGACACCACTCTCAGCTCTTTGGGCACATGCACAGACACACATAGGTACACATAAATGAATAATAAAAACAAAAGAAATTACATAGTTAAAAAATGTGAATTAAAATAAATATTCAAGTTAGAGCAGCAAAGCTAGAAATCCTGAAGTCCAACTAAGAAGAAAGACAGATGTCCAAAACCCTGAAAAACTAAGAGAGGGGAATGTTGGTCAGGGCAGGAGAGACTCCAGATGGCTCCCAGGAAGCCTTTACAGTTAACTAACTTTTTTAATGTCGGATTTATTCATTTTATGTGCATGAGTGATTAGCCTGTATGTACTTCTATGCCAATGTGCATGCCTAGTGCCTGCAGCAGTCAGAAGGGCACTTCTGTTTGCTCAAGCAGTCGATTTGGTCCCCTGGAACTAGAGCTGTGAATGGTTGGAAGCTGCTGTGTAGCCACCGGTAACTGAACCCCAGGCCTCCACAGAGGACGAGTGTGCTTAAGCCCTGCACCATCTCTTCAGCCCCTATTTTTCTTTACACTTTTGGCCCATCATGTATAAAATCAGTCGACCTTTTGTATGAATACTAGCTATACTCCTAAAAATCTGTCACAAAATAACTGAATAATGTCTCCAAAGACATCTACAAATGGTCCAGGGATGAACCTTACTTATTGCCTTTCTGCAAATGCTACATCTACCAGGTGCCTGTTAACCTAGCCACTGCTGGGTATTGTCACCCAGCACTGTCTCTGTATTTGTTGACGGTATCACTGCTCCCACCAAGCTGTGTCTCTCTACCTTCTGCTCTGACATATCTTGTATGATCATGTATCAGTAGACATGGTGATAATTGTGCTACAAGACCACAAGATTAAATTAGCAAAATAACTACACATGAGCCATTTAAGGGCTAAATGCAGTGTAGAGTGTGCTAATTTTTCATGTGCTGTTGTTGCTTGTTAAGAGCACACTCTGGGAGAAAGGTGGGTTTCCTTGTCTCAGACTCGAATGTGTTTATCTCAGGGTTCTCCAGATCTCCTTGTCCTGCAACAGGCTGACCCCCAACACTGTGACAAGGACAACGGATGTCAGCAAACAATCCAAGAATGTTTAACATCCTGAGCCTTGAGAACATCGAGAAGGCACAGCACTTCAAATTAGGTCACTATTTGGTAATCCTGTAGTACAAAAAAAAAAATGCCTGTGATTTAGGAGGAGGGGAGTAACTGGAGAGATGGCTCAGCAGTTAAGAGCACTGGCTGCTCTTCCAGAGGGCCAGGGTTCAATTCCCAGCACCCACAAGGTGGCTCACAACCATCTGTAACTACAGTTTCGGGGGATATGAAACCTCCTTCTGGCTTCTGTGGGTATTGCATACATGTTGTACACAGACACATGCAGATAAAACACCCATATTCATAAAATAAGAAAATAATAATTTCAAAAAACTTTAAGTGTCTGTGCTGGGAATGGAAATATGGAGGCTTTACCTGAGGGAAAATCACGCTGCACTGGGACTCCAGCTAGACTAGTTCAGTTGGGCTCACTGCAGTTGTTTTTGAGGGATGTTGTGTCTGATTTTGTATTTTATTTATTTGCAGCTTGTAGCAGGAGTCTTAAAAGTTCTTATTAATAAAATCAAACCTGAGCCAGTTATTGGGGTGAACACTGGAAGGTCAGAGAGACAGAATAAGCCACAGCTACCTCACCTCGCCAGATCCTCAGCTGGTCTTGTTTCCTCAGACTGGAGGCCTCTGAGTCCTCATCCAGGATGGGTCTCAGCTGAACTGCTGCTAGAAGCCTGAATGCTTAACCAGCCCAATGCTTCTCCAGGCCAAATGCCTACCCAGGCCAAATGCCTCGAGTTTCTTCACGCCTTATATACCTTTCTGCTCTCTACCACCACTCCCTGGGATTAAAGGCTTGCTCTCTGGGATTAAAGGCGTTGTCAGCATACCTGGCCATTTCCAATGTGGCCTTGAACTCACAGAGATTCAGAGGGATTTCTGTCTCTGGAATGCTAGGATTAAAGGCGTATGCTACCACTGCCTAACCTCTATGTTTAATATTGTGGCTGTCCTGTTCTCTGACCCCAGATAAGTTTATTAGCATACACAATATTTTGGGGAACACAATACCCCCACAGCAGCTTGCTATTTGTTCTTTTGCTTTTGTTTGCTACATACATAATAAACTGAAATCCAATGCTACTTTAGATCATTCTGTGAGCAGAGTCTCTTACCTATCTCCATCCTCACTAAGGGTTGGTTAAAGCTTCCCACATCAGCAGGGGTTCCCAAGGCCCCACCCCTAGCTGAGGAGTTATGGGAAATTGATGGCTGCTGGGGGAAGGGAGAGTCTTTTTCCTTTAAAAATATGGCCACCGGTAGGTTCTCCATGCCCCAGTGGATGATTCCACGTTCTTGTGCATTTGGGCAGCAATAATTGGACTCAGTGGGTTAAATGGGTAAGTGAATAAATATTGTAAGAGGAAGATGTGAAGTTGGAAGGGAGAAGCTACTGGGGGCAATTAGAGAAGTGAGGAGTGGGTGTGATCAAGATGCATCACATACATGCATGAAATTTTCAAAGAATGAATGAAAAAAGTTGTTTTCTCAAGACAGGATTTCTCTGTGTAGCCCTGACAGTCCTGGAAATCACTCTGTAGACCAGGCTGGCCTCGAACTCAGAGATTCATCTGCCCCTGTCTCCTGAGTGTGCCACCACCTCCTGGTGAAAATAATTTTTAAATGCCTGATGCAGGACAGTAAGGAATGTGTGGAGAGGTGTCCCATATCCATTATTATGCATTATCTCTCATCCTAGGAAAATCCAAAATATTGAGTTCTATTTAGATCCATAACACCAGTCTTCAACATTCCTACTTGGTCTAAAAATCAAAGTTCAGGTACTTTGGTACCATGGAACCCATCTGTATTAGTCAACCATAAATAGCCATCACACCATCCAATATTTTAAATACCAGAGTTTATCTCCTAACCAGTACATTCAAAGTCCTTGGATAACTTGTCTTCCAGTGCTGTGGCCTTCTACTGGAACCTGTCTGCCTGTGGAGCAGCCCACAGTACTCCTCTTCCTTCCAAGTTACACAGAGTAGCCACAGTGTGTATTAGGAGATGAAACAGGGAGGTGCAGTGAAGCAATTACATAATGAGGACCAAAAGCCATCCTCCATCCCAGGAAATATAAAGGAAAACATCTCAGTCATCAATATCTTCCTGTCACCCTCACTCCACCACGGTGTACTCAGGGCTTTTTTTTTTTTTTTTTTTTTTTTTTTTTTTTTTGGTGCCTATGTTGATCTGCCCAAGAGTCATAATCTTTAATCTGTATTTGGAAACAGAGGGAGTTCTAGGGAACGATGCCTTCAAGATCTTTGCCCTCGATTGTCAATTAGATGCAGTTGGACACTGGGAAACTGTACAAATGTCTTACAAAGGTACCACTGGGCAGAGAGGTGGATGAAATGAGATGGGTGTGGGAGTCTGCCTGTTTTAGCTGAGGATTGGGATGGATCTGCAAAGGCTATGGTGAGGACAACAGCATGTGGGGCATGTGGTCAGGTACACCATAGCCTTGGATTCCAGAGCCTTGATGACTCTTGGCTGACATGTAGGATAACAGCTTTGAAGGACACTGTGTTCTGTAATCTCCCCTACATGACAGCTGATTTCCTCCTTGCCCCACTTCTTATCTTTTGACTGCTTTAGGTATGTGTATGTGTGTGTGTGTGTGTGCCTGCTTTCTCTCTGATCTTTCCATATCAGAGTTCATGTTGTCTCCCACTGTGTGTATTTTCTTTCTAGTGCCTAGCCATCTCTCAGAAACCCTTGGAGTTCCACTACAGGAACCCTGATTCCCTAACTTTGGTGGTTTTGTCCTTACATCATCTGATTCTGTGCTTTCTTTGTTTTCTTTTTGCTTCTCTCTCTTTTTGTTCTGTGCTGTTTTCTTTGTTCCACTTTTGACACAAGCTAGAGTCATCTGGGAAGAATGAAATCTCAAATGAGGCAATGCCTCAATCAGACTGGACTGTAGGCAAATCTGTGGGTCATTTTCTTGACTGATGATTTTCGTGGAAAGGCCCAGCCCATATGGGCAGTACCAACCATGGACAGGTAGCTCTGAATTGTACAAAAAAAAAAAAAGCAAGCTGAGCAAGCCATGAGGGGCAAGCCAGTAAGCAGTGCTCCTCTGTGGACTCTGCTGAAGTTCCTGCCTCCAGATTCTGGCCCAGACCTCACTTCATAATGAATTTTTTGTGGGGAGGGACGTAATAAGCCAAATAATCCCTTTCATTCCCAAGTTTGTTTTGGTCAATATTTTATCACAGCAATGGGAATCCAACTAAAATATCTTATCTCTCAGAATCCTCCCATGGTGTCTTCCTCAACACCCCTATGCCTCTATTGAACCAAGCTGACTGTCTTGTACTGACTGGGTGTCTCTGTCTGAAGATCTCCGGAAGTGATTCTGAGTTTTTATGTCTACCCCTCTCTGGGTCTAGCCTGTGTCTATCTTCCTCTCATTCCTTCTCTCTTAGTATGAAACATAACTCCCTGGGAGTCCCCTCAGAGGTGGTCTGTATCCTGTCCCAGCCTCTCTTAGATCTCTTTCCACTCCTATGCTCATGTCAACAGAGCATAACATATCCTCAAAACCAAGTCACAATCTTGAAGACTAAACCATGACACCTGAACTACTAGGTGAAGTCTCCAAGGGCAATCGGATGCCTCCACAGACGCCTCTAACACAGTCTTCTGCAGACAACACACATGTCTTTTCACTTAGCTCTCTCACCTGAATATGAGTTTCTGGGCCTGAAAGTGGATCCAGGGAAAGATCCAACAGCTCCACAAAGAGGTGATACATTGACTTGGCCGGAAAATCTCCCTCCCTGCAATTTTACCCCAACATGGAGTTTTGCATAAAGAACCTGGTGATGGCGATATGACACCAGCCTCATTTGCAGTCAAAACAACCATCAGCAACAGCTTGTGCTGTGGCTTCTTATTGCTCATGAAGCCACTTATCTATCCCTGGGAGGATACAGGGAAAACATTTAGCCATTGCCACTATCCTGACACCCTCCCTTGTCATCATGCTGGGCTAAAGACTGCTCCTGGTGGCTGTACAGCCCTGCCTGAGTGCCATAGTCTTGACACCTACCGGTCTGGCAGCAACAGTTTAGGGGGAGGCTACCTCCAGGACCCACCCCTTTGCCTAGGATGGAACAAAGTGATTGTGATGTATGACCATGTTAATGTGTTCTTGAGTTTGCTTTTCAAGGATTTTGTGAGCTTTTTTGCACCTATTTTCATTAGGACAGTTGGTCTATAGTTTCCTTTTTATTGTGTCTTTATCAAATTTTAGTATCAAGGTAATACTGGTTTTGTAGAATAATTTAGTAGTGTTCTTTCCCTTCCAACTTATGAGACAGTTTGAAAAGTATTGGTATCAGGACTTCCTCAAATGCTTGGTATAACTCACCAGTGAGTCATCCGGTCCTGGGGTTTTGTTTTGTTTTGTTTTGTTTTCCTTGTGGGAAGACTTCTTTGTTCTTTTGGTGTGTATTAATTTATTATTTGAGAATTTCACACAAGTATACACTATATTTATCATATCCATCTGCACTGCCCATCTAACTCCAGCCCCAATCAGAGAAGCTTCAACTGGCTGTGGACAGCAGTTAATAGAGACAGATTCACAACTGACCAAAGTGCAGAGAATAAGGTCTATGGAGTACTTGGTCCTATGTGGTACTTCTGTATCACAACCCCCTGCCCCTCCAAGGCTCAGGGAACATCAAGGAAAGGGACAGAAACATTATAAGGGCCAAACATTGATGGGAACTGCTATAAAGCAGTGTCTTCTGGGCTTGACAGGGCCATTGCACTCATGAACTCACAGCTATGATGGTTGCCCGCACAATATCAAGCCAGTGTACATTCCAGCATGGATGGAAGACACTCATGAGGACCACACCTAGTTGAGAAACCACTGGCAGTTAATGGCAACTGAGAGAGGAAGACTCAGTTTTCTTCACTGATGTGGCTCCTGGTTTGTTGTCCATGCTCCAAGGGGGGGGG
>CABHPR010126365.1:0-36835 GCA_902168415.1 Peromyscus melanophrys | reverse complement strand
ACACACACACACACACACACACACACACATTCATGCATGCACACACAGAGAGATACACACATATTCATAATTACATATGCACATACATGTGTGTTTGCACATACACAGATATATATACATATATAGTCATAATTAAAATACTCAAAAAGTTAATGTTTAAAATGTTTGTGTATACATTAATTTAAGATCATATTAAGTGATCTTAAAAATTAGAATGTTGCCATATTGTAAGAGTGTGAAGACAGAATCATATATATTTAAAGTATATTCAGTAGACAGAGCCTAGACATCCTAATAATTGATAGCTCTTACTAGTATTGCTTAGTACAACATCATTTATAACTATTTTGTAGGAAAGACTTTTGTAAATAAAATTTTACTGTAGATAATAGGCAATTTGGTTTAATTGTTGAGGGGAGGAAAGAATTATCACATTCAAATAATAATAATAATAAAATTATCATCTAGAACACTGAAGTCAGTATGACCACACCAAAATTGGACCTCAACCATGCTTTGATGTCTGGAGTCTGGTTCTCATCCTGTTCTTCCTGGGATGTTTCAAAGTCTTGATCACTTCCCAAGATCACAGAAAACATTTTTTTTTCTCTCCATGCTTCTTCCAACCCTGCTCTTATTCATGGTCATTCCACAGAACAAGTAGCAAGATAAACTTGAAGTTTTTCACATGTGTTTTGGAGACACAAGAATCAACTAAACAGGAATATGCGAACCCTTAACTTTTGAAAACAAATTGATTGATAGATTATTGTAGGTAAAATATTGTATTTAATTAATTGATTACCAAATAAAGTATTGCCTAGATGACTATGTTAACTGACCATAATGCAAATGATGAGATGACTTGATGCAAAGATTTTATAATAGCCTAAAAATTTACATGCTTTTTATATTTTGGTTCAACTTAAGATTTGTTCTATATTGTCAAATATTTAGATCCATGAAAGAAGACTTTATATCTTATTCTCTTTGAATATTTACAATTAAAAAGACATAACATTCATTTGTTTTTCCATCTGTTATTTGGATGGCTCTGACCAGCCTGAACTACCATTATGTTCTTAACACTGGAGTCTCTCTGAAGACTCATTTCATTGCTTGCTTTACTGAAAAAGTATCTGCCTTCCTTATTTCCTCAGTAAAGTTGAGCTGCCCCTGGGAAATGACATGTTGCAAAAAAATATGAACCTGCAATAAAAAAATTTCACGGAGACTTTCTGTCAAATATCACCACTTAAACTGTCATAAGGGGCAATTTTAGACCCCAACCGTTGAAGCTCCTCTCCTCTAGCCTTCCAAACTAAAGTCACCATTTCTCAAATACCTAGTTTGCATTTTGAGTAGTTTATTCCACACTCCTGTTGCCCCCATTCCAAACTAATAGAATCCAACCATGTCATATATAACTTAGAGCTGTAAGTATTTTCAACTTTTACCAGATCAATTAATGTTGCCCCCTTTGGCCTTATAACTGAAGTCATGAGACCATTGATGGGTTTTATAAACAAGAAGAAATGAAAGTCTCACTAATCAAACTTAAAAGAAAGCCAGTGATTTAGCAATCTAGATTCTTGGTGGTGACTTAATATGACCCTAGAATGTTTTCCTTTCTTCTATTTACCAAGATTTAGCTGTCAATTAAGATTTGATCCTATTCCAGTAGAAAGGAATTTCACAATATACAACCTTGAGTTTCTGTTAATTAAAATGAAAATGGTCTCTCTCTGCTTCTAAACATTATATCTGCCATGGACTAAATCAATAGGCTTCTCTATAGGAAAGAAAGACTGGCTTCCAGGAACCTCAAGGTGCCTAACTCATTAATTTTTTCTAAGTTCATCCATTTCTGAACAACTCAAATGTGCAGTTGTAATACTGTATTGAGTTTAGTAGCAGTATTGATCAATGAGCATGTATTATGCTCTTGATATCACTATGCATCTGTATGGTAATATTTAGTATACCTTACAAAACTTAAAATGTAGTCCCTGGATGATGTTGTTGGGATAAGATTTGGTAGTTTTGTTTTACTGATTTCTGGTTCACCAATTTTTTCCTTCAGCACTGTGTGAAAAAATAGAATCTTTCATCCCCCTGCCTTTATTCATTTGCTGCACAGTTGTAGGATTAATTGAGAGTAGCCAGACAACACAATTAGCAAGGAAGTGGCCCAAAGGGCACATTTATGTATTCCCTCTTTCTTCAAAAACCATAAGAAGATAATCAGCCTGCTTTATGTTGGAAATTCAAGACTGGTTAGGAGAGGCTATGCTAATATATGTATTGAACCCTATGTCTGGATGTCAGAAAATGCTATGTGCTTTCTGAAATGTTATGGCACATCTATAAATAGCAATTTGGAATAGCAAGACACATTATATTCAATGGTTTTATAAAATTAAATCTCAGTACTATAGAACCGTATGATCATAGCTCATACCTGGTTGCTGGAACCCAACCCACAAGGCTCTTGTATCCCAGAATGAATGGTACCACAGGCAACGACTCTAATTCCACTTACCAAATGCAGTAAATATGCCACCTTATTCTTGAATTAAGCCAGTCTTAAAAATAAAATAATAAAACTAATTTTAAAAAAAGAGACTGTTTTCAGCGCTTCCAGTGATAAAAGAATATTTTAATTAAGATTTCTCCTTATCCAGTAAATAACCACATGTTCAACCGCAATAAAATATTGGTGAGAAATAAACATTCTTCATTTCAAAGCAAGGAGCCTGCTGAACGGTGATACAGTTTCAAAAGTATGTTATTTGACAAGGGAGCTCTCATCATACTCCTGAAAAAATTTTACGCTGCTGTGATTTTGTTTGTGGGTTTTTCTTTTCTTCCAAATTGAAGGAATGTACTTAACTCTAATCAGAACCATCAAAGCCTTATAAAATGCCCATAGAATTTAAAATGTCTGGCTTTAAAAAGAAAATAAAGTGTTTAAAATCTCAAGTGCTGGTTTTCTTTCCCTGTTGAGTTCTGGATTTCAGAATTGCAAGATGTGTTTATTTATAAGGGATCTAACAAGTATTTATAAAGACTTAGCCATGTGCCAGGCCCAGTTCTAGTCACAAGATATGTTCTAGTCTAAAAGAAACACGTTTCCAGCCTCCAGGAAGGGGACTAGAGGAGGGTATACTGATACATGCCAGTAGTTCCAGCACTTAAAAGGTAGAGGCAGGAGATGCAGAGGTTCATCCTCCTCCTCAGCTACATAATGAGGTTGAAGCTAGCCTGGGCTATCTGAAACTCCTTCAAGGAAAAGAGAAAGAGAAGGAGATGGAGAGGGGGAAGAAAAGGAAGGTTACTGGAAGAGCAGTTCATGTGAAGGCAGACTTTGAGTGATTATGATGCACGATAAAGGAAGGAAGTTCTAACCGCAAGCGTAGAATTCAAGAGAGATTAGAGACACATGTGAATGAGCAGTTTATTTTAGAGTAGAGTAAGAAAGTCCTTTGTGAGAGGGTGATGTTCGAACTGAGGTTTACATGATTGAAAGCTCATCCGTACGGTGGTCTTGGGGAAAGGATGACGCCCAGCAAAGGGTGGAAGGATGGCTGAGCTTAACTGACGAAGAGTAGCACAAGGCTTCTGTGCATGGTCTGAAGGTGGTCAGACGTCCTCCTCAGACACCCAGCTCAGGGTTCCCAAAGACCACAGCCCAGGACGCAAGACAACCACCTGTTCTTCTATGAACAAACCAGAAGTTACGCCAGGTGTGGTAGTACACTCCTGTACTGCTGACAGCTGGGAGGAGACAGGAGGATGGGAGCTCATGTCATGTCATGTCATGTCATGTACGTCACGTCACGTCATGTCACGTCATGTCACGTCACGTCACGTCATGTCATGTCATGTTATGTCATGTCATGTCACGTCACGTCATGTCATGTCATGTCATGTTATGTCATGTTACGTCATGTCACGTCATGTTATGTTATGTCATGTCATGTCATGTTATGTCACATCATGTTATGTCATGTCATGTCATGTCATGTCATGTCACGTCATGTTATGTTATGTCATGTCATGTCATGTTATGTCATGTCACGTCATGTTATGTCATGTCATGTTATGTCATGTCACATCATGTTATGTTATGTCATGTTGTTATGTCATGTCATGTCATGTTATGTCATGTCATGTTATGTCATGTCACGTCATGTTATGTTATGTCATGTTGTTATGTCATGTCATGTCATGTCATGTCATGTCATGTTATGTTATTTTATATTTGAGACAGGGTTTCTTTGTGTAGCCTTAGCTGTCCTAGAACTAACTAGACGAGGCTGGCCTCCAGCTCACAGGAATCCACCTGCTTCTGCCTGGGATTAAAGGCATGCACCACCATCGCCTGGACAATGATTTTTATTTACAATATTTTGTATCATTTTCCTTATGGTTGCTTCTAATGCTTTGCAATTCATTTGTAAGGAATAATTTTAAAAATGTCTGTTTATAAAAATTGAAAATGAGGCTGAAGAAATGGAGTTAGGAGTTAGAAGTACCTGCTGCTCTTACAGAGGACCAGGATTCAGTTCTCAGCCCTCACACTGAGTGGCTTATAACTCACTGTAACTCCAGTGCTGGAGAACTCAGTGTCCTCTTCTGGCTCCCATGGGGACATGAACACATATGATGATATACATACACTTAGGCACATACACATTAAATAATACATTTTTAAGTCAAAGGTATCATCAATTAATATATTTGAAAAAAACTTATGTTATTGTCTTCAGCTCCTTTAAATTCTAGACATTGTTGGTATAGCCATTTAATTCTTACCTCTTTTATCCTAAAAACCTTGTCAATGACAATTCATCTAATAAGTGCATGTTGAACCATATACTTAATCATACAATTATTATGTGAAGAAAGTGAAGTTTGAATATTTCTTGCTTATAGTACTTTGCCATATTTCTAGCTCATTCTTCCAAAATAAACTGATATGCGGTGAGTTTTAAATTGCCTGTGTAAGTAATATTACCACTCCTTTCTTGCAGTGTTTCAGTCCTGAATACTTTGATTTGTTTCATGCACAGTGACTATAACACTCTTTCCAATAGGGTTATGAGTGGGAAAGTAAAAATTAAAGTCTCCTTACATTACTAGTAACAAAGAGCCTTTTAACTAGTAATTAGTTTAAAGGAAGTTCTTCTAGTTAAGAGAGGGGGGGAACTTCTTTTAAATATATGCAGTAAATTATAAATAAATGTTAAATCAAATGCTAATCTCATGATCTAAAAATTACAACTCAGATCTCTCAGGTTATTTTCTGTACTACAGTATTGCACTTTAAAAGGGGGGAATTTGCCTTTGTTTTGTAGATCTGTGTTTTGAGTGTGGATCCGTGAAAGCTATTCAGAGAGAACTAAATTGAATTGAATGTACAACATACACCTAGTAATGATTCTTTAGGACTTCTATTCGTGTTGTATCTCTTTCTCCTCTTCCATTTGCACCTTAGCAGAAGTCATTATGAAAACTACTACAGGCTATTGAAGGGGGTTCTCAACCTGTGGGTCACAACCCCTTTGGTTGCATATCTGATATCCTACATATCAGATATTTACACTATGATTCATAACAGTAGCAAAATTATAGTTATGAAGTAACAATGGAAATAATTTTATGGTTGAGGGTCACCAGAACGTGATGAACTATGTGTTAAAGGGTCGCAGTGTTAAGAAGATTGAGAACCACTGGTCTAACGAAATTAGTCATTGTGAGGGGAGGGACGATAGCTTTCTTTTCAACTATAGTTGAATAGAAAAGAGGGGAGGGACTCTAATTCCTTTTCAACATTCTATCTCCACTATCAATATTGTGGTTTGTACCTAACCAGTGCTTATAGTATTGAAGAATAATATATCAAGAGGCATGCATGGTATCTATCGTCCTGTGTCAGAAATCAGCTCACAATCTGGAGAGTTCTTTCTCATGGAAGCAACTCTGCTTGCAGGGTCTTACCTCCTTAGCTGCCTGCTTCTAGCCAGTCTTGTGTCAAGAGTCATACGACACAAGCAGAGGGCTGGGAAAGTCCAGCGTTTGTGTCCATTTACTGCCAATGAACTTCATTACCACGTAGTTTGAGGTCCCGTGGCTTTCTGAGTAGAGAAGATGTCCAAATCACTCAGGGCTGAGTATTTATGTCTCAATACCCATAGGAGGTGAAATTCACACTGATAATGGAGCCACCCTCAGTTCTGAGGAAAAATTGCGCAGGCTTCATGGGGAAGTGGTATGCCAGAGGCTGGGCATTACAATTCTATAGATCCATTTTGTGTTGAATACCAATTACAGCAAAAATCCTAGAACCATACTCTCTGACCACAGCCACTAGTTGAAGACAGGTCAATTACTTCAAATCAATTAAAAGCAAAAAGAGTAGAATATGTGGTTCCTTAGTCACACTAGCCACATTCTTAAGAGCTGAACAGCCACATGTAACAAGCGGATACCATATTAAAAAGTAGAAAATATGGAACATCTGTTTTATTACAGAGAACATTAGAGAGTGCTCTTCTAGAATATACCACTTATTGTAAAAAAAACTTCAGATTGGATACCCAATTCTACATTTACTTCCTAATCAACAAAAGGTGACTTTCAAATCTTGTTGACCTAAATTCTGATGTTTCTGTTTAAATCTTTTCTGAACAACAAATACAGATATCTCCTAGACACATCTCTGTGCAACACAACGAAACACATGAGAGTATCTCTTAGGAAAAGCAGTGAAGTTCTGAAGCCTGGCTTCAGTGGGGAAAATCTCACATGACATGGGAAGTGTCTCAATGAGGTCGATGTATGAAGAGTGTACATCTGCTTGACTTGTGTCAACATGGAAAGGAAATTTACACAAATCAAAGCCCACCACATCCTTTTTTTTTTTTTTTTTTTTTTTTTGTTTTTTCAAGACAGGGTTTCTCTGTGTAGCTTTGCGCCTTTCCTGGAGCTCACTTGGTAGCCCAGGCTGGCCTCGAACTCACAGAGATCCGCCTGCCTCTGCCTCCCGAGTGCTGGGATTAAAGGCGTGTGCCACCAACGCCCGGCTCCACATCCTTTTTGATAAGTCATTAAGAACAACTTCTAATTCAACGTGTATTCAAAGGAGGTAGAAAATGTATCTTTTGAAAGATACGTTTGACTTTTCTTAATTTTCTTCCTCAGGCATTACTTCCTCACAAATTGGCTTGCTAAATAATAAATGCCCAATTCATTCCTAAAGGGTCTCTAATCCCTGTCAGCAGAAATGGAACTACTGAAAATTTAGTACGTGATGATGGGAACTAGTAAAGACAAAAGGTGCATGATCTATTTGTACAAACATGTATGTATGTGTTAGCTTTGTGTGACTGTAACCAATATGTTAAAAAAGAGAAGTGTTTCTGGGTTATGGTTTTGGAAGTGGCATGTCATGAGCTCTTGACTTCTGCTGTTTTGAGCCTTTAGTGGTTCATTATAGTGGCAGTGAGTGGAAGAGGAAGCTTGCTCATTTTGTGATAGCCCAAAAAACAAAGGAGAAATATCAGGGTACCAATATTTCCTCGAGGGCACTTCCCCAGTAACCTAACTTCCTCCTACTAGGCCACACCTCTTAAATGTCCACCACCTCCCAATGACTGCACGGACTAACCAGGCATTTAACATATGGACCTCTGGAGAGATTCCAAATCTAAACTATAGCAATATATTCATAAAAATAAACACATACTTGTTTAAATAAATGTTAAAAAATATGCTCTCTCTCTTCTTGTCAATACATAAAGATTTGTATTATATCTTAAATGTGCACTGAAATTTTTTATGTGTTTATACATTTCTACTATACAATTTCTCATATGATAAATTGTAACTACCAGGAAATTCTCGTATGATAAACATACAGTCAGTAATAATTATTGTTCTTACTTTATATACAATTGAATAAAAGCATCTTCATTTTTTCACTTCAGAAGCTGTTCTGGAAATAAAGCAAATCCTGTGAAGAGACAAGCCCCAGCCCCAGTGGTACTACAAGAAAAGTCAAACAAGGACGTTTGTCCTCAATTCTACTGGCCAGCCAAGCCTAAATGTAAGTTTGAAGAGGGAGGGAGGGAGGCACCAGCCATGGGATGGTTCACATGTGAAGCAGACACTTGTTGCCATGGAGTGCATGAACAACTAGGCAGATAGGTACCCAGCCTTTCTGCAAATACTATTGTCCTGTCTCCCATACTATCTACACTGCTGAAAACGACTTAAGACTATCACTAATATCGAGTTTAAAAAATAAACTCACAGTAAAATACAGAGTGCGGGCCTGGACGATTTTAAGTCCAGGCATGTTGAAATAGAGTCTTAGAATAATCGTTTCCATAGGACCTGAGTAGGTATCCAAGTGTTCACCAGATGCTAACAGCTAGATTGTACAGAGAAAAATTGCTAACTTAAGCTTCTTTTCATGATTCAGCAAAGGACTTCAAGTAATAAAAGATCTGGAGATTTGTAAAATAAATAATTCCAGTGCAAATGGGAAAATTAAAATAATCTTATCATCTCGCAGACATGTGTATATGTGTTTTTCTACCATTATCATATTTCTCTTAATTGGGACCATTTTTTTCCAGCTGATATTTTATAGTTTGAAGTTATGAGCTAAAATGAAGAAATTATTCATTTCAGATGACTGAAGTGATATGTACTGAATTTTCCCAAGGACAGTCTAGGATGTTTGAAATACAGCATGATATAACAAATATGGTTTTGTTCACATGTGGTATTCAATACATCCACAATGAAAAGTAATAACAGCATAGCAGAATCTTTTATTCTTTAATTGATATCTCAATAGAAGCAATAAAAATGTAAAGTACATCATTAACTTTTGAACTTTGATGGAAAAAAAAAGTCCACATCATACCATCCGTTTCTGACAAGTAGACATTATCTCATAGTACCTACACCATCCTTTGCTTATTACTGTTGCCTGGTTTTAAGTGTGACTTTTGGACTCATGGTTTGAGAGTTCCTAATACATAACAGCACAATGACTTTTTACAGTGTAGTTTTAGTTTATAATTGAAAGATTGATTTGTTAAGATTTTTCAGGTTTTTTTGTGTTCTTGTGCTAGAGAACCACTTGAACAAAAAGACACATCCAGCATAGCAACCCGCCACATGATCATATCCTGTCTCAAATCCATTCAGAGTACCTGGAGGAATGTAAATAATTTAATGATTTTACTAAGATATTACACTTTTAATACAGATACTGCCAATTATTTGGACTGGGTTCCATCAAAGCCAGATGTTCTCCAAATAAAATATTCACAATGCAAAGCCACTGAATAAAATATACATGTTTGCTTAAGCAGCAGATTATAGGATTCAGGTTGATGGAGGCTGTTGGAGAAGCAAGTGAGAAGAGGCATGGCATGGGTTGTATCCACTCTTGGGGAAGGCTGTGAACTAAATCCCAGAGAAACTCTGTAGCTGTTACAACCAACTACAGACTCAGCTTCTGGATTTCTTGTAACAAAATCTTGCTGCCAAGGACATTGATGGACTCACCCAGTAAAAAAATTACAATAATAATGTTCAACTAAATCATAAAAAACACAGAAGGTGATTATTACAGGGCAAAGGAGGGGAATTGCTTGTAAAAGTTGTGGTAGAAAGATCAAAAATACATTTTATTGGACTTTTTAAAAATTAAGTTCTTTGTTTTTAAACTAAGGTGCAAAAGTAGTAAAATGTAAAGGTGAGTCAATAAACTATTTCATTCAATAGTCAAGAGTAGTGATTCGGCAAGTCAAAATAAAAATCACCGTTATTCAATATGGAGAATTCAGGCAAGTCTGAAGCTTTAATCACGAGTTTTCTAATGAAAATAACCATCTGAAAGTCATTTTAAAGAATTTTGATTGAAAGAAGAATACAGAACTGTTGAGTATATGTCTTTTTCCTTGTCAAAATGAATTGGGTTTATGCTTACTTTCAAATAGAACTAAAAGTCTGTGTTTTTTCAATGTCCTTTTAAGTTCTGTAAGGATGTTCATTTGACACAATATAGAAAATGACCCAAACACATAAATATAAATACTATGACAGGCATACAACTAGAGAAAGAGAAACAGATCATTGTATACCTCCGTGGTTTCCAAAATCATACAAGGGAGCTTTCTAAATTATTTTTAATTAGGTAGAGCTCCTTTCCTGATCAATTTTTACCTTCTAAAGCACAGATTGCCTATGCATATACCACAGACATCTGGGTGCACATATTCCACACTTTCTTCAAATGAAATAGCCTATCTGCAAGTGATTAAAAAGTATAGAAACAAACTTCTTCCGACTACTGAATATCTAGCATGCCTTATACACAGTAAGCACCAGATAGTATGGGTTGGGCCCACAAATTCTCACTTTCTGTTTATCATTAAAGTGTCTCTTGGAGTCACACTGTAAGTGGTAGTGTCTCACACATAAGAATTAATGAAGTACATCTGTAACCAAAAATATCCATGGAAAACTTGCTGAATTGATCTATATCTGTTTTATTAATCAAGTCCAGTACAGAAAGACTTTCTTGTGGTTGTGCTGTTTTAGAGATAGAGTTGAGAAACTACAGTTTAATTCAAAAGTTGTTTGAAACTTTGAAGAACATGGGGTTTTATGTTATATGACATCAGTCAAGTTCAGTTCTTGATGGCTATAATTCTAAATATATAAGGATATAAATATCCTTATATATACTTTTACTGTAAAACATTATGCAAGTAACTGTTCAATATGGAATTTACTTCTTAATGCCATTTTCCTCTTTCCTAAATCTTTTAAATAAAAAGATTTTTCAAAAAAGCACCATTTTTAAACTAGTTTGGTATGAACAGCCTTTAGCTGAAGCAGATGCCTGGAAATCAGAGGCCTCAGATACTATCCTTCCTTCTCTACCAATTTGGAATGTGGCCTTGGGCAAGTCATGAGAGCAAAATCTACAATAAAAGAAGTAATAATGCCTTACATGTGCATGGCATTTTATGGTTTAACAGCACACTTTCACATACAATATCTTATTCAATCTTACCCCCAGTCTCCCGAGAGGAATATGGTAGTATTATAAAAATTTTCCATTTTAAAGAATAGGGATTTGAGAGCCAGAAGAACTAAATCACTTGTTCATAGTCATATCAATAGCAAATGTCAGAGCCAGAAAACAGACAATTTTAGATGTGGGGCTGGTCTTTGTCATCCCTCTATACCACATTGCCGCTCTCTGGTGTCTTCCTGTGTGATAAACTTAGGTGAGCAGCACTGTCTAATGTGGTGGTCATAAACTCCATAGGGATATTGAGCACTTGAAATGTGGTTCATCCTCATTAAGTCATGCTTCTAATAGGAACTATATGCCATCATTCTTAAGGCAAGATTTAAAAAAAAGAATGCATGTTGAAGTTATATTTGCAATATCCTGAGCTGAATGGAATAGCATGGTTATAGACAGTAGCTGTGTTAATATGTATAACTAAGTATGAGTGAGTTCACCTGTCTCTTTATAGCTTTGCAGTTTTTAGCACAGCTACCAGGAAATGTAGTTGGATATATGACTCACATGCTTCTGTGGGGTAGTGCTACACCAGGGAATTCAGTGCTCAGTGCCTGCAGAATGATTTCATCGTACTGGGCTTGTGTATGCACTTGCCTTGATGTGACTTAAACAAATTTCCCTAGGTTCTATCAGAGCATAGTGCATATTAATGTCAAAGATTCAGCCTTATTTGTATATCTTCTATACCCAGGGAGAAGATCAGGCTTCACTCTTGGATGCTTCAAAATGTTCATCCATTAGGAGGGTTCATTTTATACTTAATGCACGAAAGGCTTAGAAGCTAAAATTCATGGGAAAATCATAAATTATATTCATAGCTCTGTATCACTTCTTATTTTAAAACACACTCTTCCATAAATATCATGAGTAAAAAAAGATATCTGTTACGCTAATATAGTCGATGCTAAAGAATAATTATATGTAAATTTGTTAATTAGTAAATTTTGTCCTGTATACTATAACCCCAAAAGTAACAGCTCTTTCAAAAAAAATCTAACTGAAAATCTTCAAGGAAAAATACAACTCCAAACACCAACAGCTAACATCTCTCTGTCATTTACTATATAGGCTCAGGTCCTACACTGAACGTTAAACTAAAATTGTCTCCTTTAATCTCCATAGAGGTTTGAAAATCAGCAAGAGGAGACAGAAAACAGCTTTTCATTAATATTGCTTCTTACTTTCAGACACAATCACAAGTTTAAAGATCAAAGTTGTAACATGTGTGTAAGGAAGCAATGGCCATGCTCATTCTCAAAGGCACAGACAGTCCCATGAGATCCGCACGTCTCCCACTTTCCAACAAGTGGGCCATGAACCACTAATACAGTCTGTTAGAATTTGCCTTTGTATGACCCAGGAAGATATGTAAAAAGTCATTGGAAATAAACCATGTAAAAGCAGCTTTGAACTAAAATAAGGTCTTACTGAAACTAAAAGTTGAAATACAGAACTATTATAGGGATCCTACATAAACTTATAGTGGCCCATAGTGGTCTGATAAATTCTTTTATTAATTCAACACTAAAATTTTTCTAGAACGAACATTCAGAAATGAGTGTTCTGTGTCATTTATTTGTTACCTCATAAATACACAGATCCTTGGAGCTGAAAGGGTCTTCTAGATTATTCTATCCAATGCAAATATTTTACAGATCAAAATCTACATTATAGAAAAATAATTTCCTCATGAAAAAGTTAAATAGCTAAAAGAAAATATCCTAAATAATCCTTGACCATCTGCACTTACTAGGAAGGCCTATGCACAGTATTTTGAGTCCTGCCAGAATTTTCAATACAATTTGAATTTCCAGTTTAATAGTTGGCACTTCTAACCAGGGAAGATAAGATGCAAATGTTGACTGTGAAAAAAAATCACATTCACAGTAAGTGCTTATAAAATAGAAACAAAAGTGTAATAAACCCACGATTTCAGACCAGCTACTCACTCATGACTCAGCTTCCTCTCCTTAGTGACTCAGATCGTTGACATGGACTTTCTTTCCCATTTTCCCTTCACAATTCTTCTATTATCATGAGAACCCGGCTACTTCCAACATTCCAAATAAATGAAGAATAACCGGACACATAGTCCTTGAGTTGAAAATAAGAAAGAAAAACAAAAGCCTTCTGATTTTATACACCTATGAAAAATACACTTGTGATAAGATTGTGTAATGGTCATCCCTGAAAACGTATATATACAAATAACACTAAACATACAAACATAGAAAAACATAGGTATGTATTCAGCATATATGTGTATATGTGTGTATGTGGTTGTGTGTGTGAAAATATGTTGTGAAAATATTTTCACATACATGTGAAAAAATCATTGTTAGTGCATAATACATATATAGATATCTATGTACATATATGTATATACATATATATGTATATGACCCTGAATTTGAAGAAAGAAAGTCAGTGGCCGCCTTCTCATTGTGTTAAGAGACTTGCTCCAAGCAGAAGAACCATTCCAATTATCTCAAATGCACTTCGGCATTTTTACTAAAACCCAGACTCACCACTAACTTCTAGTCCTACTGCTATCACTGGCCTGAGGTTGCTTACTGATCAAATGGCCCAGGGAGAGCTATTTTACAGAGACGTTACTAATGAAGGTGTTCTTTTTCATTCAATTTTAATTTAGTGGAAAGTACTATAGAAACGTTATTTATTCGTGTCTAATATCTAACTAGTAAGAGTTGCTGACCCATAGCAGATAGTAAGTTTAAATAGGCACTGAGCTGAGTGAGAGGGAACTAACTGTGCTTTCTTGGAGAGATCCTGTTTGTGTAAGATAAAATTGGGGCTAAAGCATGCATTTTACTTGGATAAAAATCAAAACAGGTGGAGGGAGATTATATTAAGAATATATTCATCTTTCTCTAGAAATGTATATTAACTTCACATTACAGAGGATGTTCTAGAAGAAGTAAATACTAAATCTCTTTTTAAAGCGTAATCTCTCTCTCAGAAATGGAAATAGAAACACTGACTTTCAAGGAAAATATTGCAATGTATGCAGGTCCATTGTCATCTGTAATGCAAGGCTGAGAGTAGATGTGTGCAAAGTTGCTCAAGGATTAAGGCGATAGTTATAAAATGGTCAGTACTGTGTTAACATTAACAATCAATGAGTGTCAGTCATGGTTAATAAATGTGATACTGCTGTTTATAACTTATTGACAACATCCCTTCCTTGGAACAAACCTTGCTATTTCCCAGTTGAATGACTCTGTGGCCATATACATGCTGATGTCTTATTCTAAAAGCCTTTCCTCTACTTCTTCATCTGGTGAGCATCTAGCCACATCTAAAGTTTAGCCCTGAAGTCTCCTCCTTTTGCCTTTCTTCCCTAATCTCTAGTAGCAGTCATCTGTTTTCCAAGAATCTCTGCATGTAACTTTTTTACATATACATGTCTTTTTTATTTGATTCTCCCTTACTCCACTACATACATGCATCCACACTTCAGGAAATGCTTCATACAAGCTGTCACACCCCCTCCATAGAAATGTGTACTGAAATCAACAAACTTGCATAATTAAATGCATACATGACTTTTTTTTTCAATTAGGACATAATATGTAAATGTATAGCCTCAGTATGGAGGAGGGTGGTAAAATGCATTGTTGGAAAAGCTAGAATATTCAGCTTACTTCTTCTAGAACATTCTCTGTAATGTGAAGTAAATATGCATTTGTAGAGAAAGATGAACATATTCTTAATATAATCTCCCTCCCCCACTTTTATTTTTTTATTTTTGTATTTTATTTTATAATTTAATTTAATTTTACATATCAGCCATGGATTCCCTTGTTCTACCCCCTCCCGCCCCCCCCCACCCCGCCTTCCCCCCAGCCCACTCCCCATTCCCATCTCCTCCATGGCAAAGACTCCGCTAAGGATTGAGTTCAGCTTGGTGGATTCAGTTCAGGCAGGTCCAGTCCCCTCTTCCCAGGCTGAGCCAAGTATCCCTGTATAAGCCCCAGGTTCCAAACAGCCAGCACATGCACTGAGGACAGGTCCCGGTCCCACTGCCTGGATGCCTCCCAAACAGATCAAGCCAATCAACTGTCTCACTTATCCAGAGGGCCTGATCCAGTTGGGGGCTCCTCAGCTATTGGTTCATAGTTCATGTGTTTCCATTCATTTGGCTATTTGTTCCCCACTTTTATTTTTATCAAAATAAAATGCATGCGTTAGCCCTAATTTTTATCTTATGCAAATAGAATCTCTCCACGTCTGACTCTACCACATCCAATGCAGGGGAGTTCTGTCATTTTCAGTATGTCCTTTTACCTTTTACAATGAGTCATTTAACTTGGCAACAGTTTCATTTTAGGTGAAAATTTTTTATTAAGGAATTTTTTATTCATTTTGCATACCAATCACAGATCCCCCTCCTCCCTGCTCCCATCCCTCCAGCCTCCCCCTCAACCTACCCACCCCCATTCCCTCCATTTTAGGTGAAATTTAAGTGGAGTACAAGTGTGCTCTGATGAACCTTCCAGTGCCAACATTTATATTATTTGTAACATTGTTATCTCAATGGTTCACAAACTTGAGCAGGCACAGGAATCACCTGAGACACTTGTTAAAACAATGACTTCCTGATTGCCAGACCTAAGGCGGCCAGGAACTTGCATTTTGAATAAGTAACCAGGTGATATACTGAGGCTGCAAGCAGGGGAACACACTTTAAGAATCACTGATGACATCCTTAGCCCAGAAGTTTGACTCTGTTGTCACCTGGCCTAAAACACTCTTGATAAGCATATTCACAATATGATCCTGTCAGGGGAACTCAGGCTCAGCGTAGCTGCACTTAGAAGGACTAGCACCCATAAAGGAGCCCCAAGAATACCTACAGAAAGCAAGCTTTGCTGACTGCAGTTTTGTTTAAGGCTTATGGAGTAAGAAGGAACAGCCTGAGTTTAAAGCTACAGTAAACACTGTTGCCAAGGCCAGACCCATTGAGGGCAACCATCTGCAGCTAGTTCTATGAATCACAGTTGCCATCTAGTGATGCCTTTGAATTACTACATTGGTAGATGACAGGATAAAATGGTTTCAAAATTGCTTCTTCCTGCCTTTCTTCCTTTCTCTCTCTCTCTCTCTCTCTCTCTCTCTCTCTCTCTCTCTCTCTCTCCTCTCTCTCTCCTCTCTCTCTCCTCTCTCTCTTTCTTCCTTCCTTCCTTTCTTAATTCTTTTGACAAAAGTATGTTCAAGATGAATATAAAAATAAATTTTAATATGCTCTGATCATATCTGCATTTATACCACAGCACTAAAAAATGAATACATGCCTAGTATTTACTATGTGTTAAGATCCTCTATGCTTTATATATACTTAATTATTCATAACAACTCAGTGAGATACAGTTCTTTTCTCCATTGTAGAGACAGGAGACAGCTACAAATGTACAAAACTCTTAAGAGATTTGTCTATCCAGCATGGAAGAGATGGGTCTTGAACCAAGGCAGTTACTGAGAAATACACTAGGCAGTCTCTCATATCAGCAACATATAGAACCAATCTAAATGTCCACTGTAGGAGATTAGGGTGATTCATGTTGATGATGCATTTTTGAAAAAAAATTAAGAAAATGAAAGTTGTGTTCTCATACACACAAACTGTGTGAAGTAATGGATATATTAATTAGCTAGATTCAACTATTTTACAATTCAAAACCTCATATTGTAGAAGATAAGTACACATAATTTTGTGCAGCATTTTAAATTAGTTCACTTTTTAATTTGAAAAAAATAAAACCTGCTTGATGAAACAAATGGTATCTATGAACAGCTCCCAAATATAGGTGAGCAAAGGTGATGCTTTCTGAATTTTCCCAATGAAATCATCTCATGTGAAGTAATTAAAGAAATAGTCCTATTCACAGGCAGCCGAGCTGAATTAAAAAGGAGCACTGAGATGAACTCAGACTTGGAATCAAGTTCAGCTTTCTGTATTCATGTTATCCAAGGAATGTGGCCACAGGGACAAACAATACTGCCATGGAGAATGTCTTAGTGAGGGTTATGCTGTGATGAAACACCATGACCAAGAGCAACTTGAGGAGGAAAAGGGTTATTTGGCTTATGCTTCTACATTACTGTTCATCACTGAAGGAAGTCAGAACAGGAACTCGAGAAGGACAGGCATCTAGAGGCAGGAGATGATGCACAGGCCATAGAGGAGTGCTGCTTACTAGCTTGCTCCCCATGGGTTGCTCAACCTGCTTTCTTATAGAAAGCACCCAGGACCACCAGCCCAGGGGTGGCACCACTCATAATGGGTGGGGCCATGTCTCATCAATAACTAATTAAGAAAGTGACCTACAGGCTTGTCAGTTTATAGTCTGATCTTCTGGAGGCATTTTCCCAATTGAGATTCCCTCCTTCCAGATTGTTCGTGTCAAGTTGACATGAAACACAGTAACTGCATTGATTTTTGCTCAAACACAGAAAAATAACTGTTACTTTCTCTCTCTCTCTCTCTCTCTCTCTCTCTCTCTCTCTCTCTCTCTCTCCCACTCACTTTTTAAAGACAGGGTTTCTCTGTGTAACAGCCCAGGCTCTCTAGGCTCTCACTTTGTAGACCAGGTATACCAACAACTGTACCTGGTATTCATATAGCACTCAGCAAAGATTTGTTGAATGAATGAAGAGAGCTTGAAGTTCTGATAAGTGGGATGGGGTTGGGTGACAGGAGACGCTTTTCTCTCTAGGTAAGAGAGTGCTTGTGTAGTACATCCCTCCTCTCTGGTGTAACCTTTAAGCTTATTGCAGGGTGTAATTCAGTGAGAGTGAGTGTCACAGATTACCTTGGGCTCCACAGGTTTATATGTGATCTACATTCATCACTCATTTCTGTACTTAGAGGTGACTCTGTCAACCTAAAGAGTTTTGTTTTTTTTTTAAAAAAAAAAAAAAAAAAGAAAGAAAGAAAGAAAGTATAACTGGCAGACTGACAGCCCTAAAAGCTGGCTTCTTTTAACCACTTTCTCAATTTGCCTTTGCTTATAAGATCTGTGTCTATGATTCTAAATTGCCTTAAACTCACATGAGGCCTTTCATGCTATCAGCCTCATGGTCAGTGCTGGCCTTTTCCCATTGCTATCATTGCATTTGCCCAGATCTATCACATAGTTATGGATAAAAACTAATAAAGAGAGAAAACTGAGACATGAAAAAGAAACTGAATGAGATACATGTGTTCCCAGACCAAGCCCCTTTTAGGAAAGTATTTGATAGAAAAACAGAAGTCTCACACTTCTGAAGCATAGAAACCAATCTGGATTTTAAAGTCTGTTTTCATTCAACCTCAAGAACCAGCATGAATCTCTCCTTACATCCAATGTTGTTTTTGTTTTCTTTTGTTTTTTGTCTTTGAGGGGTTTTTTTTTTTTTTTTGAGACTCTTGGATGTAAGACTTTAAGAGTCATTCTAAAGTGAAAAAATGAATAGATACATTAAATAGAAAAGCCAAGGAGAGATAATAAAATAAATCTTACCCATCTCCCTTTTTGAGGATATCATGCTTTAAAAATAGGTATAAGGAGAATTTTTACTTAGCCTGATGAACTTACAAGTAGAATGTCTTCCAGGATATAAGAGCCTTTGGCAAACTTTGATTGGCACTTACACCTAAAAGGTAAAAACCTTTTTCATTCTTTGGCAGGTTTTAAAAGGGCACCGAAGGGCATCAGACAGGCCTTCCAAATAATAGGTAGCCAAAAGCTGGGTGATCCAAAACCACAGCTTCCCTGATCAGATCAAAAACCAAGGAAGTTATGCCTGAGGATTTGGGAGTGGTAATTGTGAAAGGTAACTCCATAATACACAATGGCTTCATAAACTAAACTCAGCTCATCAGAAGTGTTGTGAGGTGCTCCTTGCACTTGAGACAATTACTTATTCTTGATGTCATGAAAGTACTGTATCAAAAGGTTACAGTTCAGACATAAACTATCCCCTGGCAGTAAGGGTTTCAGGAATCAACCACAGCAAGTGTGTGCAAAATGTAGATTTCTGACCTCTCCTCAATTCTTGCCTAAGTAGGTTCCATGGGGACAATATTGGCACCAAGGAAGGCCACTGAGTAAGAAACCAATGGTCTGTAAACCACACATGGGAAAGCACTGCTTGGGAGGATCTCACTTGAGCTTCTGGAAGTCAGTCTCTCTAATTCCTGTACCTGCCAGGAGACTTGAATTTGGAAGATGCTGTAACTACTTAGTGAAGGAAAAGTAGTTCACATTTTATAGATTCCAGGCAGTGATCTACATATTCTCCACATATTAATCCAGTCAGTACTCCCAAGGGTGGACACCCCACCTGCACACTGTCCGAGCAATGTCCTGTGGCTAGCTTCTTTACTCCACCACCTCCTCAGGAAGACCCCTTGTTTCCTACCTATTGGACTTTCTCCCCATCTCACTCCTATCCCATCCCACATTCCTGTTCCTTTCCCTTACGCCACTTGCCTGTGTCTAAAATGACCTAATATGGTCCATTGCATGATCCCTCCACTAAAACGGAGCTCTGTGAAATCAGGAGTCTGATTTGTCACTGTATGGAAACACAGTGCCTGACTCATAGTAAACACTGAGGAAATATTTGTTAAATAAACGCACGTAAAAATGCAAAGGAAAGAAGTTGTGTTTGACAAATACTTTTCCAAAACTTCCAAATTCTATTATACAAGTTAAAATGTTCAAGAACAAATTCTAATCCCAAAATACTCTCATCTTCCCTGTCCCATTTACAGCATAAGCATGAGAAACAAGGGGCAGGGGGTAACAATTAAAATGTAAAGTCTGCATAGGTTTCCTTACTCTGTGGCTTCAGTACTTTGAAATGAACTCTGAGGATATCAGACAGACCCATGTTCAGACATACGTAAAAGACACATTCTGAGATCAAAAGTACATCATTTTTAGATTAACCAATGTTTGTATTAGCTAAATAGTGGCTCTGCTTCACTATTTCAAAGGCTGCATCTTTGTGGTTCTGAAAGAACAAATTAAGTCAATGAAGCTCGGGCCAACTGTTTTAAAAGTAGAAGGAATTATAGGCCAATTTGCTCAAAATGGCGAGTGTGTCAGGATCATTGACTGTATTGCTGTGTGCCAACACAATCATCATCAGGACTCAAACTGGCTGCAGCCTCTAGAGACAGAATGTTTAATTATAAATGGGTTTTTAATGAGCGTCTCATGTAGTATGACTCAAAATCTTGGCTCCTTTGAAAGGCCCCACTTGCTTGTTGAGGTCATATCAATGCTCACCAATCCCCTGTGGGTAAATATTGCTCTCTTTCTTTGCTACATTTATGGTACTGAGTCTCGAGCAAATGAGAGCAGCTGAATGAAACTTTTTGTTCCAAGCAACTTTTACCACTTTCACTAAAGTGCCAGAAAGTGAATGTTGTCAGTGATGTTACTAGATAGAAAATATTCAAAAATCAACTAACCGTCTTCCTTGTTTTGAGAGTGTCTTTTTGCAGTGGCCATGCATAGAGTTGGCTAGACCCGAGTTGGCTTCATTAGTTTTCCCACATCATGTGCAAAGGTCATGGAAAAATCTTTCCATTTTGGAAGGATTGCTAGTCTCCAATCACATTCATTTCAGTCATTAAAACCTAGTCTGAAACTTGGAAGTAGCAAGACAAATGAAGGGAGAGATAGATGAGAGGCACAAACAGTAGTGAGTAATCTCTTACTACAAGGAGGCAAAAAAAATCGTTTCTTTGCAAAGACCTTGACTTAGAACAAAATTTTGCTACTTTCCTCTCATTAAGAAATATTTAGTCAAAATATTTAAAAGATAGGAATTTGTTTTCATTTTTAAAATTTCCAAGTACAATCTAGTCTAGCACAAAGATAATTTCTACATCCACTACCCAAGTCCTCTGAAAACCATCTGGATAAAACTCAGAGCCAAATTTAGCAGGTTTTTGTTTTCCCTTTCGTGAACAAAACATGATTCGATTTCTCCATTTCTCTGAGATCTATGCATAGAGCTGAAGTCCTCGGTCATTTCCTTATCAGAAGCAACAGGAAAAATTCCAGATATGAAGAACCACAGAGATTTATTGCCTCCCTCCCCAGGCTGACACTTGGCTCAGCACAGAGGATCAATGGCCAGGACGAAGTCCTCTGCTAACGTAGGAAGAGAACTGGATGTTTGTGAAGGTCCAGACTTGGGAGTGACACAAAAGGTTTAGGCTTTTCCACAGCCAGCAAAACCTAGTCTGTTTGAAGTCAGATCAATTGATTTCTTAAACATTTCAAATAAGCAAAATTCTGCAGGAAATGGGAGCCAGATGCATTTTTCACTCAGGAGTTCCTTGGAGGAGAGGTATAAAATAGTCACACTACAGCACCTCAATTCATGTTGGCCTCCCTTACACTCCAGGACTATACCTGCATATTGTGAATGTAGAGACAGGGATTGAATAGGAAGAGGCTTTCTTGTTCAAATAAAAGATCAGTAGTAGCTTTCTGGTATATGAGGACTTTTTAAATATTACAACTGACTTGAAAAGAGCTCACACTGAGGAAGAAACATCAGCAGCAAAGCTGGAACTGTGTTTGCAATTTCATAAACCCTCAGAGACAGGCTGTTTCAGCTCTCATTATACACCTAGAGAAACTGAGGCTCCATGAGAATCTCTGATTTATCTGAGGCCACATGATTGTAATCAGAAAGACAGGTTCACTCATCAAAAGAGATCTCGGTCAAACACCAAAGTGTAGTCAGATTGGAGGAATTCGTCCAGGGCTGTACGATACAGTGAGAGAGTAGCTACTCCCATATCTTTGGCCAAACACTGGTCTTCTTTACGGAAGGTGGGCTCTACTGTGGCTCCTACATGGAGCCATGTGGGAGAAAGGGACTTTCTTGCTAAAGCCTCCAAACAAGATCTCAGAGTGCCACCTCATGAAGCAGGAACAGCCTCCACACAACATTCCCCCCAAGAACAATAAGGGGAGAATGAAGGTTCTCCCCCGTCTCCATTACTCTCTGCTCTAAGGCGTTCAAACATAACATAGGAAAACAGACAACTTGTCACACCTAACTGACGTCTTAACACTTTTGTTTTGGTCCATGTGACGTTTACAGAAAATTAAATGTCCTTGGTTTCAGAGATGCTTCCCAGAATCCCCCAGGTTTCCTGGAATTTTTATTAAGAATTTCAGATATTCCAGCAATCATTTTCAGACACCACAGCTTTGGCTGACAGAGAATAGACACATACCATGTTCGGAACAATTGACCTCTAGGGATTTTCCCTCTGCTTTCTTCTAGGTCTTTCTTCTCATGAAACTATCCTATTATTGGTTTTGATTTATTCGTATGATCATATTTCTTTTCTCAGAAATCTAATTTTCAAGATAAGGGAAAAGTTAAAATGGTAACAAGTAGTCATTCTCATATTATGCTACTTCTCTGCTCTAGAATTTGGACTGATGCTCTGCTTCTTCTGCACTTCTGATAGTGTGTGTGTGTGTGTGTGTGTGTGTGTGTGTGTGTGTGTGTGTGTTCTTCACTACTTATGCCCTTATTATGGTAATGTTTGTGATGCACTGGGAGAGAGTTCAAAGGAAAATTCACATGCCATACATCTTGATATTTAAAACTTATTGAGCCAACAAACCATTAAATAACATGTTCTATACTTCTGCCTTGGAAAATAAATATACCTTCATAACAACCTGGAAGGCCAAATTCAAATTTAAAATTCTTGGATTTCTTACAATTTTGCAGCCAAGTATAGAGATTCAGAGAGAACAACTTGCCCCTGGATTCTCTTTCCCCCACCTCCAGTTCTACCAGGGACCCCAACCGATTCCCCAGCTATGCATATGAGCACCCAGCTAAGCTCCATTCATAACACCCAGAAAACAGCTGCTCCTGGGCACCATATTTTCCCCAAGGATGAAAGTCCCAGTTGTACAGTCAATCTCAGGAAACTGGACACTGACAGAAGTCCATTTGTGTTTTAGAAAGGTCTTAAAAATTGTCAAGACAGAATTTAGAGTTCCAGGTTTCCAGAGCATGGTCAAGAAAGATATAAGCGTTGCATAACATAATCCCTTGACTTCTTGTGCAAGCAAGTTGGGGGAAATGGGGCTGGAAGAAGGGTCAGTGTGTTCACCCTATCTGTGTGGTACCTGGAGATGATTGCCCAACTGTAAGGGCTTAGTGAGAATTAGCCTATTCACTACACACCACTCATCCTTCTACATAGCCATGAAATGTATCTCAAAATATCTAAAACTAGTTGCCCAAGAGCCATAGCTTTATATAAGGCAAGGTATCTGTACCTCAATAGCACTAAGAATTATGTAATTTGAATTACAAGTTCAGCCACCTGATTTCCTGCTCCAGAGTTCTAAAGCTAATAAAGAAACATAGCCCTTGATATATTCCCAAAGAGACAGCAATCACAGTGAATCACTCTCTACCACAGAAATAACTTTAAGAAGAGGGAATACACACACACACACACACACATATTTCATTGCCATAAATTTCTGTAGAATATAAATCAAGTGGAAGAAAGTGATATAGTCTCTTGGAAATGGGAAGCAGGGGTGGGTGCTTTGGGTTTTTATTTGTTCTAAGTGAGGTTTCTTCTGCCTGTCTAAATGTCGTCTACCTGCTTCTATCAGCAATTATAGCAATAATAATAGCTATTGCATTCCTTTTACTCCCTGTGAAATTCCATGGTAAGCATTTCACAAACAATTTCTCCTATGTCCTAGAATCTAAATATTATTATTTTTACAGAGAAGGAATGTGAGACAAATATATTATTCTTTTCAAAACAAACAAACAAACAAACAGCAGTCTTGCCTTAAATCACATTGAGTAATAAGGATCTAAATTCTAAATTGAGAAGTGAACCTAGGTGTTGTGGCTCTGGGGTCTATTGTACCCAGCAATCTGTTTCTCTGCTTCTTGAAATGATATGCCACCCAAAAACTCACTCAGCTAATTGCTCACCCTCTGCACTCTGCCATGCTCCATAAGTGGACATGAATTTGGTCATGGCAATGGAGGTTTGATCTAGACAAGACATCTCTTTGACTAATATGTTCTGCTTTCTTTGAGATAATAGCAGCTTTCTCCTTCTTAGTACCAATGGCAATCACCTGTCAGAGGCCTAAGAAACCACAGCAGCCCCAAGTTCTCTCAACACCTAGCTGGACTTTCTTAAAGGGAATCTTTGTGAATGAGAATTTTTGAATTTATGATTTGTAAAACACTACATATTGGGCCTTATTTGTCCTTTTCCTCCAATTCCTCAGAAAGGTTCTTTGCATATAAAAGATATTTTTAAACATTTAAATGAATGAAGTTATGCCATATTCTTCAATAACTCTGAGTTTTAATCTGGCAGATTAATTTGAATATAAAGAACAGAATGGTGTGTAGAATAGTTACAAATTCAAGTATTAAATGTGATAAAAATATGGAAAACACTATATACACACACACAGTAAAAGACCTTGTTTATTGAAGTGATAGATTCTAGACATTGTATCTAGAACCTGAAAACAGATTTCATGAGTTCAAATTCTAGTCCTATTATTTACTGACTCTAAGATGTTGTACATCACCGGGTGGCAGTGGCACATGCCTTTAATCCCAGCACTCGGGAGGCAGAGCCAGGGAAATCTCTGTGAGTTCGAGGCCAGCCTGGGCTACAGAGTGAGTTTCAGGAAAGGCACAAAGCTACACAGAGAAACACTGTCTCAAAAAAAATAAAATAAAATAAAATAAACAAAACAAAAAAAGATGTTGTATATGTATTTAAATACACTATATTTGCTCCTCTAGGATGTTTAATGTGTTATTTAAACCCTCTATGCCCATCTCTTCACAGGAAAGCAGGAAGGGGGAATAACATACAGTGTAGTTTCTATCCCAGAAGGACTTTTCTGAGGGTTAAATTAGTTCATCAGCATAAGTGATTACATGAATGAATCAACATGAAAAGCTTTCAAGGATGTCTGGCAAACAGTAAACCCTCCATAAATGCTTGCTGTATGCAAAACTGTCCCACAATTTAAGCACAAATATATTTTTTCAATGTAGAAATGGTTGTGTTTCCTAGAAGATAAAGTAATATTATTATCTCTTTATGATTTTGGCGGGGAGAAGAGGGTTCAAGACAAAGGCTTCTCTGTGTAGCTCTGTAGACCAGCCTGGTCTTGAACTCATAGATCCTTCTACTTCAGCCTCCTGAGTGCAGGCATGTGTCACCATGCCTGGTTCTCTTTATGATTATTAAGAGAATAAGGACTAAATAGTTAACCACATACAGCCATTACCAACAGAATGCAGTATGTCTACATTAACACCCAGTGCGCAGTGCAAAAACCTACAGCTTGAAAATAAGACTCAGAAACATGCTCTTAGCTATTAATGTATTCAATTCTCCCTCCTTCTAGCAGCTTATCTGTGAGAAAAATGGAAAATGGAGACATCAGTCTTAGCACTAGTCAGCAACAATTGCTGAAATTAACACCAACCAGCAAGAAGAAAAAAACTCTCATAATCTCCAGCCAGCATCCCATCTACTCAGCCAAGGGTATCTAGCAGAATAATTACTACAATGAAAAGTCACAATCACGTATTTTTCTATTTCAACTCTCCATAGTGAAGCTAGTTGAAATTACAGCAGGACCATTGCATCCAAGATATTTCAAAGCATACACACCTGTTTAATTCCTTTTGGAGACCAAATTCTTTCCTTCACGCTCTTAACCTTTGCTCCAAGGTAAAGCCTGAAGCGCCTATTATATTGCACGAGATTCACGGTTGACTTCATTGGCACAAGGCATTTTCTCAATGTAGTTAGCCTAAGACAGAAGTGAGACAGCCAGAGTTCTGCTCAATTGTTTCTTTAACTTCTGATCATAGCTACGCTTTTGGCCTGGTAAGCGCCTAGGAGTGTTAACATTTCATAGTTCCTCCCTGTTTCTTTCCTGTGTTTTCCATCTTGTGTCTTAATCCTCTTCTCTGATGTAGCAAATTTCTCTTCTGATATCTACACAAAATTATTGAAACATTACCATTTTTATTTCAAGAAAGTGTTTTATGAACATCAAATCCAAGGTATAATGCCTGTTACCACAGGAAATTTCTTTCTGAAGCTAGTATATATTTTTGCATTCATCTTTTTCATGTTTTTATTGAGAATTTCACATGTGCACATATTGTGCTTGATGTCATCTGTCTCTTCCCATTCCTTTTAGATTCTCACTTCTCCCCACTTCCATTACTGTCCCCTCCCAGCCTCACATGCTCTACCGATGGCTGCTGAGGGGAGGAGAGGAAGGCCACTTTAGAGACGTGGTTGTAGAAAAGCTACCCATGCTCCAATAGATGGGCCTAGACTCATGCACACACAGGAAGCACAGAGACAGTTGTGTAGCTGGGTCTGTTTGAGGGGCCCCTGACAGTGTGGTCAAGATCTGTCCCCGGTGCATGAGCTGGCTTTCTGGATCCCATTACCTATGATCAGACACCTTGCTCACTCCTGAAGTGGAGAGGGGCTTGGACCTGCCTCAGCTGAATATACCAGGCTTAGCTGTACCCCCATGGGAGAACTTACCTGTTGGAGGAGGGGATGATGGAGGGAGAAGATGAGGGGGGAAGGGATGAGAGGGGGAATCTTTGGTTGGTATATAAAATTAATTTTTAAAAAAGGGAGAAAAAAGAAAAATAATGTCTAATCATTAGGACCTAGACAGCTTGTAAATTCAAAAAAAAATTTTTTTACTATAAATATACTGAAAGGATAGACTCAAATGTCAATTATGGTAAATAAAATGACAAATGAGTGGATGCACACATATAAGTTATAGCTCAATATTTTAAAAAAGTAAAAAGCATGAGCTTTCTTTAAAAAAAAAAAAAGCTAGTATGTATTTTATATCAGATGTTCAACAAACCCAGGAAACACTGCTTTTATCTGGGTGATTTTTTTATAGATGTGCATAAGATATCAAAATTTGTTGATAAAAAAGTATATAACATTCCTTTAGACTCTGAAACCATAATGGTAAGAATACAAAAATAGATAATGTGTATTGTAATAGCCGTCCTTCGTTGAGTTTCTACTAGTTGGTAAGAAACTATTCAACATTTGTTACCAAATATAATCTCTGTGAGGATTATTATTCCCATGTTTTAGGGCTGCACAGACAGGAAGAGGCGGTCAGGATCCAAGCCCAGGAGGCCTTGGGTTCAGCTCTCCTCACACTGTAGGTCAGCACTTGGTCCTGGGTCATTGTTAAGGCACTTAGGAAGGAAGAGCTGGAACAGCACCGGCTCACCCAATTCATGCCCTTAGGACTGGAAAGCAAGTTGTCGCTGTAATCACTGGGGAAAGGGATGTAAAGGTTTATACTTCTGATTCATTGTAGAATTGTTCAATCATATCTCATTTGCCCTCGGTGTTTTCTTTGAAAAAGGAAGCTAATCAGCCTCAGAGTGAAATGTATTACCCTTACAGCTACTATTTGGTCTACTCACTGAACTTCCATTAAAAACAGAAGAGTTAGATGATATCCTCCAGGGAAAGAAGAGTCTGTGATGATATTGTGCTGCATACCCATGTGATGCCTTAACACCTCAGGATTCCTTGCATATTTTTGTGTTCTACCTTACCAGCAAGGAGTGTACCATGTAAGGAGTACATGTACCTGGTCTACAGAGCGAGTTCCAGGAGAGCCAGGGCTACACAGGGAACCCTGTCTTGAAAAAATTTAAAGTATACATGTAAACAGTGAAGAGTGCCATGATTTCTTTAAAATTTAGCTGCCTCCTGAAGGCTGAATTACACCACTGTCCACCTTTTCCCTGAATGGTTTAAGCCTATACCTCAGAAAGTGACTGCTCCCAACACACCTCCTTTTCCTTCAGCAATTTCTACCTCTGGCTATTGAAGACCTCACCTATTTCACCACCACTTATTAATCCGAGAGTTCCTCAGACATGAGGTTTTCATTTACTATTTCACTTTGGCACAGAAACATTTTTCAGTTTCTCCAGTCAAAAGCTTGGAAAAGAACACAGGAAATGTAGCCAGGAGAACTCTACAACAATATTTTTTAAACCTTCATATGTCCAGATTTAAAAATACATACATCTATCTTTTCTACAGGAACAGCAATAACTCCAAGCTGACAAAATTTTTATTAATGTTCTGAGTAACAGCTGGTAGGCCCAACATGTTTTTGGATTAGGAAAGAAAGAAAGAAACCTCAAATACCTCCTATCTACCCAGGATGACCTGGCTCAGTCCTGGAGAGGACTGGGACAGTTCCTTTCATAAAGTCACATTTCATTAGGATGAACCTTTTGCTCCAACCCAAACATGTTTCAGCCCATAATCACTGTTTCATTGGATTATCAAAACACCAGTCAACATGTGACTTATCCTGCTACCGAGCTTCTGAATCGCAATAGCAAAGTATGCATTATTAATATGGTAAAAGGCCAAGCATATTCTCCAAAATACAAGAGATGGGAGTCACATAAAGCTACTGGTAATAATAAATCATATTTATCTAAAGAAGGAAAGAGAAAACAGCAGTAGAAAAATTATTTCAAATTTCTAGACCTGGAAAAAGATGTTATCGCCTTCCCCCTTTTTATAGAAAAATAAGGAATTTGTCAGAGATTATAAATGACAATGAAGGCCCATCTACACATAACTAAAGTTAGATTGATTAGAGCACAATTAATCCCATTTCAAATGCAGAATAAAACTAGAATTGGCTACTAAATTGGCTATTCGCTTAATAGCAAAGATGTAAAAGCCAAATAAATATTCCTTTTAGTCTAAAGTTCCCATGTTCCTAGATTCCTAGATGTAGGGTCCCATAATCAGATTCTTGCAAGGTAAGAAACATCAAAGGCTTCATCCCACTATGTAGAATGGTTCCCACAATCCATCAGCAAGCCACACGTTTTAGATACTACAATAACCACATGAAACGCATAGCTTACAATATGCTGATGGCAGAAGAGGAACCACAGGTGACACATGACATTTGTGAACCGCTGTCCTCCTGGCACTACTCAGAACATTGGGGAAAAAAATCTCATTTACTCCTCATAACACTCAGATGTAATGTTTACTACTAGTTTACTAGTTAATACCATTTTATAGGTGAAGACTGGGGGGTGCAGACAGATCACCTGAGTCACAGAAGCATTTACACTTGTGTCTGGTTTGGATCTGAGCCTCCTGCACTTCTCTTTACACTAAAATTCCTACCAATCAGAGTTCCCAATTAAAGGGCCTGCTGACTTCCATCATGGTGCTGTCCTCAGCCACCCCTCCCCACCTTCTCACTGTCACCATCTTCACCCCCAAGCGGCTTCACCTTCAGACACTCTATCCAGTGCTCCGTGCCAACTTGTACCCTCTCACTTGCAAAATCGTCTCCGTTTGAGAATGGGAAAAGTTCAGTCTCGCCGAAGTTATTAATACGAGTGTGAGAATGACTTCTTTGTATAACCCTATTTGAGAGTGTGACCATTTCAGAGGAGTATTTTGTTAGCTCGAGCAAATCGTGAAGGAGAGGACTTTGTTACTTGGCTGTTTCTATGGTGGTGCTGTATATGAAGAACACAGCATTTGGAGTCACACAGAAGTTGAAATCCTAGTTATCAAAACCAGCTGTGGTTGTGCAAGCAGTATTCTTTTTTTTTAAAAGTTCTATTTTTTTCTTCCTTTTTTATTTATTTTTTAAATTACACTCATGATATTCATTAATTACACTCATGATATTCATTAATTACACTCATGATATTAATCACATTTGTGGTATTCATAGATTACATTCACAGTATTCATTCAATTATATATATATATATAATATATATATATTAATTTTAAATGCTGAATGTCATTTATTTAAGGGGGGAGGAGGTCTTAAATACAGGCTTACAGCACAATGGGAGGACCCCGGGGGGCAGAAGTTTGCTACTGATGTTTTACAATCTTGCTTCTAATCTGTTAACGTCCATTATTCAGGGTACCAGGCAAGGAACTTCCCTTAAGCATTCAGGAGGGTGGAACCTGGCAGGGAATTAGCATAGGGAGAATATCAAGGTCAAGGTCCGCAAGCAAGGCAACAGTTACCCAAAACGGGGGCCAGGGACCTGCAGGTCCCCCTTTTATTAAAAAATGAGCTTCTGACTTGGGTTGCGTGGGACGTCAGCAGGTCACCTTACCCGTCATGGAGACACCTGCCCAGGCCACACAGGTGCTCTGTCTTAGGTTGGTGAGTGCCCCCCAGGTATTACCCGTCTCTGAATACTCATTATCATACAGGCTCAATCATGTATGAGCTGCAGAGTTAACTGCTGCCAAAGATCTCAAAGTGGCACTGAGCTTGCAATCTGTGTGTTCGATACAAAAAAGACCAACAGAGGTCCTATCTCACCCATAGCCAGTAGGCTAAAGGCAGCTGGGCCATTCCCTTCCTTAACGAGCCATACTGTACATTGGTGTCCTTGTAAGATAGTATCCCAAAAGCAACTGGAACTTGAGTTTATAAATTTATAATTTTCAAAGCCAATCGAGATGTATATAACTACTGAATTAAATTTATCATGCCCAATAGAATGAAAGATTAACTAAATGTGGTAGCTACTTTTGTTGCCAGGGTCTCCATTGTGCTAGCTGTAGTAAGCAATTATGAAATGGTAATCCCAGAAAGAGTAGCAGTGGTGGGTGCCATTGCTATAACGGCAACAGCGGCAGCAGCAATGTCAAATTCTCTTCTGGATTGTGTGGACATCCACTGGCATGGATACAACTCCAGTAACACACACTGCCAAGGCCCATTTTTCTTGATCCCAGCACAACTTTAGCTGGCAGCTCTTCTGGCGAATCCAATCTTATGGTTACAGTTCCTAGGCTTACATTAATGCTTGCCGAAGCTGGTGATGTTGGGCTCTCAATCTCCATTGACATCAGAAGGATAGATTTTTTTTTCATGAAGACCCATTAGGTCTCTGTAATGTTGGGCTTCAGCAGCAGCCATAGGGCGCGTTCAGTGCTCAGGAATCCAAAGAAGAACCTCATTGTCCTGAGGAAACACATAAACAGAACCCCAGGGCCACACCAACACTAGATCAGGTCTCCTCCACGTGCTAGTAGAAAGATCCTTCCATAGCTTCAGAGAGTGATTTGCCACAGGAGCTCTCTAGTGCTTGTCTGCATCGGATATTCCGGCAGAATCCACCAATAAACTCCAGTAGACTCCACCGATAAAAAATTTAAAATAGTCTGATTGTTCTTTATTTTATATCTAGAATCCACTTATGAGTGAGTACATACCATGATTGTCTTTCTGGGATTGGGTTACCTCACTCAGGATGATATTTTCTAGTTCCATCCATTTGCCTGCAAATTTCATGCTTTCATTGTTTTTCTCTGCTGAGTAGTACTCCATTGTGTATATGTACCACATTTTCTTAATCCATTCTTCAGTTGACGGGCATCTAGGTTGTTTCCAGGTTCTGGCTATTACAAATAGTGCTGCTATGAACATAGCTGAGCATGTATCTTTGTGGTATGGATCAGCATTCTTTGGGTATATGCCCAAGAGTGGTATTGCTGGGTCTTGAGGTAGCTCAATTCCTAGTTTTCTGAGAAACCGCCATACTGATTTCCACAGTGGTTGTACAAGCTCGCATTCCCACCAAGCAGTATTCTTAACTATTTCTTTTTTTTTGCTTTTCTTTGTATGTATATGTGTGCATATGTTTGTGTGTATATGCATGTGTGTAAGCATGTTTACATGTGTGTGGACACATGTTTGTACACATGTGTGTAAGACAAGAGGATGATATTGGGTGTCTTCCTCAAACTCTCTCTACCTATATTGAGGCAGGGTCTCTCGCTTAACCCAAAAATAACCAATTCGGCTTAATCTATCTAGCCAGCCTTCTCTATAGATCCCCTGTATCCACCTCCTGAATGTAGAGAGTACAAGTGGGTAGTCATGTTCATCTGGTGTTTACATGGGTACTGGGGATCCAAGTTCTAATTCTCAAGCTTACCCGAGCCTTTACCTACTGAGCCATCACCTAAGTCCTTTCCTCACCTATTTTTAAAGATGATAATTCTTCTCCATGCGTGTTGTTACAGTCAGATCCAATGATACATATTTAGCACCTAAGATGTTGGACACACGTTAAGCATTCAATAAATGTCCCATTCTCCAAGCCTTTCTCTAAGCACCTGTCATACACAGACAACATTTGACCAAGGGAACCAGAATGACAGAGCTTCTGGTTGCTAATTAGGGCAAACATTCCATTATCCATCTCTTGGCAACCTGTAATAAATGCATATGCTCCTTGACAAGTGGGAATGAGTCAGTGGGGTCTCTGGAAAGCTGGTACAGCCAGTGTCATGTCACTGCAGAGATGCCAGATCAGGGACCACGATGTTAGCATGACACTGTGTGCTATGCTATCAGGGAGAAAAGGCAGGGCTGAGACTCCCCTAATGAGAGACAGATTAAAAACAGAAAAGGATACAAATTTATTCCTTACAAACTATGCATGACAAAGACTGCGTTTTTGTGGACAGTCATATGTAAGTACAATTGAAGAAGGTATAATCTAACGATAATGAACAAGGAGGAGGTTGACAAGATATAATTGTCTAGATCCTTCTTGACCTTTGGGTATAGTACATAACACTTCTGAAATAAGGGACTGTATGATCTCCATTGAGAATAGGTAGGTGCCCATTTCAGTGAAGAAGGGCAACCGATGGCCAAAAAGTGATCTTCATGTTTCTAAGATTTCCTTAGTTTCCTTCAATTAAAAATACACATTATACCATGGTATGATAATTCAGAGTAGTGGACAAGACTTCTGTTCAATGTCAAAATGGCAGAGCCCTTCACGTTTTTAAGTTTTATTTATTTATTTATTTCATGGGTGTTGGGAAGCATGTTGCCATCTCCCAAATGTAGAAGTCAGAAGACAGCTTGCAGGAACCAGTTCTCCCCATCCACTACATGGGTTTTGGAGATTACACTCAGGTCATTAGACTTCGTGGTAGGTGCCTTTACCTTCTGAGCCATCTCACAGGCCCATGAAGCCTGTTTATAAAAAGATGTATTAATCTTGGCTGCAAACCCATCCATCACTTAACAAAATGTACTCACAAACTGCTATCTCCCAAGAGTGCTAAGCTCTGAGGAATATAGAAACAAAAGATAGTCATGGAACCTAATGTATGTTACCCACTTAATAGCAGAGGTAAAAAAAACAACAAAAAAAAAACCAAAGAGACCAGAGATGTGTTTCTACTTAGAAATAAACACATGCATGCATAAACACTCGCAATGTATACAGTCATACCCAAGAAACAAGGAGTAACATCTACGATGTAATCCATTCAGTCAGTCATGCCTCACATTTTTGCCAAACACAGTGCTTGGGAAATAAGACAGTAAATAAGACAAAACCAACCTCATCTCTCTATGGGCTTATAGACACAGTAGGGAAGAGGACAATGAAGAAGATAATAAACAGGATAATATCAACTATCACAAAATGTTGTGAATGAAGAAACATGATACTGACTGGATTGGAGCACTACATTGGCCGGTGTGATCAGAAAAGACTTCTCATTTGGGGATGGCGTTTGGCTGGAATCCTAACATGGAAAAGCATTAGTCACCTGCTAGACCCCATTCTCACAGAAAGAACAACATAATCAAATGATGAATTCGGTGAGCATAGAAGTCAATGGGTCTTGGACCCAGGAAGGTAGAAGCATCATGAGACAGAGACCAACCAAGATTCAGATAAGTAAACATGGAGTGGAGTTTGGTTTTATAAAAAAAAACAAAACAAAACAAACAAAAACAAAAAAAAAAACTAAGAAGGTATCAGAAAGTTTTCAGCAGAAGAATATTATGATATAGTTTGATTGTTTTAATGATAAAAAATACTTTCATAATCACACTTTCACAAAATTAATGAGTCCATAAAGGACAATTTTTTTTGTTTTTTGTTTTGTTTTGTTTTTTGTTTGTTTATTGGTTTGTTTTCCCAAGAAAGGGTTTCTCTGTGCAGCCCTGGCTGTCCTGGAATTCAGAGATTCACCTATCTCTGCCTTCTGAGTGCTGGGACTAAAGGTGTGTCCACCACAGGCTGGCAAAAACCATAGATTTTTTTTCTTTTACCAGTAAGGTTGGTTCCATGGAGTAAAACTAAGGAGAGTGATTTTTAGATGCCATCCCATAAGGACTCTGTTGAAATACCAGGAGTTTATTTCATCTCAAAAGAGGCACCACATAATGCACTCAAAGAAATAAAATCATGTTCAGTGCATATGTATTTCATGTGACTGATGACAGGAACTGAATATACTGTGTTGCGTACATAAGAGACACTGAAACTTTGATTTGATAATCAGCAGAAACTCCATCCCCACACTTAACGTTTATTAAAAACTGACAAACAAACAAAACCTGTACAAAAACTATCCCCCAATTCCTTATCACTTTGAAATAGTAATCTCGAAAGACATTATCGCCTAGGACCCCCTCTTCCTCTGCCGCGACCACGTCCTCTTCCTCTACCTTGGCCTCGACCTCTTCCTGCAACAGCTTCCCTTTTCTTAGATTTCACCTTAGGTTCCACATCCACAAGTAATGTGTCCAGAGGTAAGCTGTCTGGTAGAATAAAGTACCGAATGTTATTTCCTCGAATGCTCAAGGTTTCCAACTGTACAGGTTCTCTGTTCTTCAGGGTCATTTTCACAGCTTTAAGATGTGTATTCATGCTGACATCTACACCTGTGATTGTTCCATGGACTTGTGTTCCATTCTTCAATTCAATGGTTACAGTTTCATGACTCAATTTCATCAAATATCTCACGAGCTTCATCCTAGCGGCTCAGCCTCCTTCTGCGACAATTATTTTTTAAAGATTTATTTATGTATTTTATGTATATGGGTGCTTTGTATGCATGTACACCAGAAGAAGACATCTGGTCCCATCATAAACAGTTGTAAGTTACCATGTGAGTGCTGGATATTGAATTCAGGAAGAGCAACCACTGTCCTAAGTCACTGACACATCATAATGTACCAATTTTCAAATAATTATGTAAAAGACACCATTTTTATCTAGAAGTATTGTTTCAACGCTAGGTTACATGTAATGATTTGGAAGTCATTGTAAGATTTTTCAGTGATTTGGTGACCGATCCTTGCTCAAGTGACATGAAAGACAACTTTAATAAATTCTGACCAAGAAGATGCCAAGCAAAGTGAACTTGAAAGCACATTTCAAGTTGGTACTCCTCAAGTCTGGTGTGCTTTGTACCAACAGGTGTGTTTGAGTAGGAACTTCTCTAGAATATCAAGCTGGATTTGTGATCTGTGTTCATTTAATTCTACATAGCTGAGAAAAAGTTGGCATCTTTCAGTTCCACTCATGAAAATCTATCAGATAAACTGTGAAGATGCCCAGGAGTCAAAAATATAGTACTTGACAAGTGTTCGGAGAACCTTAGCTCACTCTCTTTTCTGGTTTGAGGGAATCACATGGTATCATCCAAGAACATTAAAAAACCACTTCCCTCTGAGTTTTCGAATTGATCCTCACTCTTCTGCCTCCCATCACACAGTCCTCCTTGCATGAATGGAGTACTACTAAAAGACAAATATAATTATTTGTTTTATTATTATTATTTATTATACTAATAAATAAAATTATTAGTTTTATCTAATAATATCATTGTCAGTCATGAGTACCTTCCAGGTTTTCTTAAACAGGGGAGAGATTTGAGAAATCAAAATCAGAGTTTAAAATACTATGTCCATAAATAAGCTGGAAAATGTCCAAACAATGGAATGTGATTCAGTGCCAAAAGCAAACAAGCTACCAAGCCATGAAAAGACATGGAGAAAGCTTACATAATGCATGCTGCTTAGTAATGAAGCTGGTATGTAAAGCCTCCCTACTAGTAGCTTACATAAATACTTAAAACATGATTTGGTGGTTACAGGGGCTAGCTGGGTGGAGATAAATGAACAGGCAGAGCAGAAGGAGTTCTTAAGGCAGTGAAACTATGCTGTGTGATACTAGAAGGGCAGACATGCATCATTATCCTTTGCCCAAACTGAAGAAGGTACAACACCAAGAGAGGTTCCTATCGTTACAATGGACTTTGAGTGATGTGCCTGTGTAGGTTCATCATGTTTAACAAGCGTACCACTCTGATACAGGATGTTGATGATGGACAGGTTGTGCAGGTTTGGGGAAAGGGAGGATGCAGAGGAACTCTACTCTTTCCCGTCAATTTTGCTCTGAATTTTAAAATGATCTATGTCTATTTTTAAGAGTTAAATAATACAAAAAAGAAAATTAAATTAAATTGCATATAAAGAAAGAGGCAGGTGGTTCCTTCACATCCCTGATGATATCATATGGGTACCCCAACTTCACAGTAGGTGTTGATCTAAGATTTCTTTAGCACAGGTGAAGGGACTCAGTGAGCAGCCTTGGAAAGCACTGGTTACGTTTCATGAATAAGATGTAAAATAAATTTAAATTCTATCATCATTTCTATTCATATAGATTCTTATTTTGAGGATTTTAGAAAGGAAAGAAACTAGAGGGATGACT
>CABHPR010126363.1:25363-37105 GCA_902168415.1 Peromyscus melanophrys | reverse complement strand
GGCTCAGCTCCTCTTGAGTGACAATTGGAGTTGGATGGAAGTGGGAGAGACTTGGCAGAGAGACTTCCAGCTCTTTCCTTTTGTCCACTTCCGTTATCAGCCATACAGAAAGACTTCTTGAGGACCAAGGGTGCGTGCCAGCAGTCAGAGAGGAGGGTCCCAGCTCCTAGAGGGCTCTGTCCTTAAGCTGCCCACACAGAATGACTAGGGTGTACCCTGTGCGCTCAGTCCGGGAATGCTTCCTAGGGGAGGGGGTCACATGATCAGGCCCTGAGCCCCGTATGGAAGGATGGGGGAGGAGAGACAAAGAGAACTGCCACACTCCTGCCTTCAGCATATCAAACACGGCCCCACTCAGTCACTGTGCCAGAGGACTCCTGGCACAAACCCTGGAGTTTCTCAGGAGCTTCCCACTTCTTTCTTCCTTTTTTCCTCCCCATTTATAAAAAGATAATTCAGGAGACATTATTTCAATCAGACCCCCACACAGTTTGGAAATGCTAATGCTTCTTCTATTAAAAAGGTGTGGAATAATTAGGATGCTGATGGAGACTGAGGACAGACCGTTCTCGGGTGCTAGATGCGTTTCTGTCCTCTCTGTATCCCAGAGTGACAAATTCAACGGGCACAGGGCAACGTCTGCGAACACTTAGGGCGCGGTGGCGTAAGTTGGAAGCCAGGTTTTGAAGACTGTGAAAGGGTTTCGAGGTCCCGCCATGGAAGGGTTCAGGAATGACAAGAGTCAGGAGAGGGAGAAGAACACTCCGGACTGACTCAAGGCAGGGGACAAGCTTGAGGGGAAGCCACTGAAACGGTGGACCTTGGAGGTCACCACCTCTTATTTGGGGAGTGTGAAAAAGTGAACAAGGTAGAACCCTGAAGATGTAAAAGTAATTAGTGATTAACTTGGTCTGAATACCTTCCAGCCAGGCACTGTGCGGAGGTCTTCATTAGAATGAATGATTTAACTCCTTTAGGCCACGTGGCAACCCCTCTTCCTGCCCTGAGGTATGTACTAGTCTTGCCCCTATTTTAAAGATGAAGAATCTGAGACACAGTGGGAGTAATGACCTGGCAGGAGACAGGACAGAAACCTGAGTCAGCACCGGTCACACCAGAGTCTAGAAGTCACTGGGATCTTCAGGAACACAGAGTTTGAGCTCCACCTATGAAGGGCCTTGAAAACTAGCTGTTGTAGATAGAAGTGTGCCCCTCCCCATGGAGGGTGGGGTCCTGACCTCAGGTCCTGCGAGTGTGAGTGTACTTAGAATTTTGGCAAGTGATCAAATTTAGATGTGTTGTTAGGCTGGGTCCTAGTCGGAGATGGTTGCTGCATGTTTTGTTAAAGGTAGGGAAGGATGGCAAGATGGTTCAGTGGGTAAATGCACTTGCCTCCAAGACTGGCAACCTGAGTTTGGTCCCCAGGACCTACAAGGAAGAAGGAGAGAATCAACTTCTGCAAGTTGTCTTCAAACCCTCCTGTTGGGGGATAACCTTTTTGTAGACTGTGAAGATGTGCCTCTGCCAAGGCACCTTCTGATTGGTTTAATAAAGAGCTGGATGTCCAATAACTAGGCAGGAGAGGATAGGCGGGACTTCCGGGCAGAGATAGGAACTCTGGGTTAGATTCTGGCACAGGAAATTTGCCAGCCAGACACAGAGAAAGTGGGACCCACGGTACTGAGCAGAGGTAACAAGCCACATGGCAGAATGTAGATTAATATAAACAGGTTAATTTAAGTTATAAGAGCTAATTAGGAACAAGCCTAAACTAAAGCTAAGCTTCCATAATTAATAAGAAGTCTCTGTGTCATTATTTGGGAACTGGAGGTCCAAAGAAAGCCTGATTATACCTTTCACAGGTGTGCTCTGGCATGTGCACCCCCCAAAATAAGTAAATGAGCACATAAATAAACAATAAACAAAAACAAGAGAGGGGAGATGGACAGACAGACACACATTCATGGGGAGGAAGAAACGAAGATGTGGAGAGAACACAGCCTGTAAACTGAGGGATGCCCAAGGCGACACAGCACTCTGGAAGAAGTCTTGGCTTCTCTCTTCAGAACACAAGATGGTACTTTTTGTTGTTGTTTAAGCCAGGTAGCTTGTGGTACTTTGCTAGGTAACCCTAGGGAACACTACAGTAGGCAAAGAAGATGGATCTCAGTGGCTCAGGTGTTGCACGAATCTTAAAAGGTCTTATTAATAAAATCAAACCCAAAGCCAGGTATTGGGGTGAATGCTGGAAGATCAGAGAAGCAGAACAAGCCACAGCTACCTCACCTTACCAGTTCCTCAGCTGATCCTGTTTCCTCAGACTGGAAGTCTCTGTATCCTCATCCAAATGGATCTCAGCTGAACTGCTGCTCAAAAGCCTAAAAGCTTAACCAGGCTAGTTCCTGGTCCTCACGCCTTATATACCTTTCTGCTTTCTGCCACCACTTTCTGGCATTAAAGGTGTGAGTCACCATGCCTGACTGTTTCCAGTGTGGCTTTAAACTCACAGAGATCCAGATGGATCTCTGCCTCTCAAGTGATAGGATTAAAGGCGTGTGTGCCACCATTTTCTGGCCTCTATATCTAGTGGCTGTTCTGTTCTCTGACCCCAGATAAATTTATTAGGGTACACAATATTTTGGGGAACACAATACCACCACACTCAGGTAATAGGAAATCATTGCAGGTTTATGAGATTGGTGAGTCATGGGAGACAGGTGTCTTCAAAAGATTACTCCTGCGCTTTTTCACCCAGGATCCAGGAGGGCAAGAGGGCTCCTGTTACCATGTCAGAGCTGGTATGCTTAGGTCAGGGGATGTGAGGGTAGGGTAGGCAGAGCAGGAACCTTGGAATGGCCAACGGGAAAGAGACGGTCGCCATTGAGGACTGCAGCAACAATGGTATCAAGTAGCTTTATCAACTCAGCCTCAGGGAAGATGGGAAAACTGAGTTGATATTGAAGAGGAGGAGGAAGAGGAGAAAGAAGAGGAAGAGAGGAGGAGGAAGGAGGGGGAGAGGGGAAGAGGGGAGGAAGAGGAATATAAAGGAAGAAGAGAGTGGTGATGAAGAGGAAGAGGCAGCAATATAATTCAGGAACAAAGTCACTTTTTCTGAAGAGGTCAATGCTATTTCTTCCCAGCCAAGACACCAGAGCCTCTGCAGGGGGTCTTTAGGAAAGTGGGCTCTCACATGTTTGACTATCTCTCTGCTTCTCTCAGCAGCAGGCCCTCTGAAAGCTGGAACACCAGTGGTGTCCCAGCCATTCTCGGTGGGGGTGGGGGGCTACAGAGGGCACAGCACTTAAGTAAATACAGCTTAAATTTCTTTTTGCATTAGCAACCCAAACATTCAAGTTCACTGTTCTGGCCATAGCAGTCACTTCTGTAGATTAAATTGGCTAAAGGCCTGACCAAGGGTCCCATCGGGATTCAACAGGTCTGTTCACACAGCTGGTCCTTGCGTCCAGATATCTAGCTGAGCTATGGCAAAGTCACCTATCATGTGATTTTCTAAAGAAGAAAGTCCATCTACTCATCCATGCCCATTATTAAATTAGAAGTCACTTACCAAGCCAGTTTCTGAAAAGCAGATTCCATTTGCTCATTGATCCCTGTTATTTCTAATCTATATATAATAGTTAGTTTTGTTGTGAAACAAACAACCCCAAAGTCTACTTGCTCAAGACAGCAATCATCTGCTATTGCTTAGGAGTCTATGGGTCAAAGCCTCAATGGCCAAAGCAAGTCACATGACCACACACAACGGAGTCATAGACCTAACTGCTAGATGGGAGGAGAGGTAATATCATTTCCATAAATGAGTGTGTTTTCAAGGATGGGAGAAATTTAGGGTTAATTTTGCCATCCACTCTTCTCCTTTTCTTGAGAAACAACAAACATCAAATGAGCACACATACAGATATACGCTGGTTATCATTTGCTTTCAGTTGCTGTGATAAAGCTGACCAAAACCACCTTGGGGGAGGATCTGGCTAATTTGATTTCTAGGTTACAGTCTGTTATACTGGGCAGTCAAAGCAGGAACCGAAGACAGGAGCTTGAAGGAGAAATCATGGAAGAAGGCTGTTTACTGGCTTGCAGTCTCCTGCTGGTGCTGACCTAGCTTTCTTACACAGCCCAGGAGCACCTGTCCAGGGCTGGCACTGCCCACAATGGGCTGGGCCCTCCCATATCAATCAGCAATCAAGAAAATGCCCCATAGACATGCTCACAGGCGTTGGACGTAATTCCTCACCTGGGTTTCTTCTTCCCAAGTCTATCAAGTTGACAACCAAGATTAGCCAGCACAAGAGGCGAACTTATTTTGACATCCTATTTGTCTGGCACTGTGCTGGGCTCCTCAATATTTATATCTCATTTAATCTGAGATATGATATGGCTTTCTCAAGGTCATACAAAACCAAGATAGTCTCAGGACTAGGTCTAAATCATGTGGACACACATACACAGGAGTAATTTTTTTTTGTAATTTTTTTAAAATCACTCCATTCTGTCTGCCAGCTGTAAAGTTGAACTTGTCACTTCTGGTTTCCTAGTGTACATTGTTGGACTTTCCACCATATTTTACTCAATTATTTTCTCACCTGCTTTTCCCAGGGGTTGTCATCCACTCTGCTTCCTGCGCCCTCTCATGAGAAGCCCACTAACAATGGCGGCAGCCTGATTCATCTCCAAGGATTTTAAACTTAAGTCAAATGAGACTCTGAAACACACAGCAGCAGGTGGAGATGAGGAGAGCTGACGGGCAAAGCGCCGTTTGAATTTTCTTTGTGCACCGAAATACAATTTACCTGTTTGAGCTGCCTGACTTCCCAACTGTGGTTATCTTTGTTCCGCATCATTTGGAAACTACAATTTGTGTTGAAAAGAAAAAGAAAATAAATGCAGGAAACCTTCGATTAACTAGATAAACACACACTTCTTTCCTTAGAGAAAGTGAAGATATCGGACTAAATGTTCGAACGCCCGGTAAAAACAGTAATGGCACCAATGCGGTATCAATCACTTCCTTGGTGCCCAGAGGACCAGTCACGGGTAGGGCTGTCCTTGAGCCTGTCTACCATTCTGTGACAGCAGGAGGTATGCCGGACGACGATGTTCATGGAGCCAGCTGTCCACCCATCTGTTTGTTGCGTCATCCATCAAACACCAAAAAGCCCTTCCTATATTAAAACACCATGGGGTAAGCCAGACAGAGGAGTGAATTCTACAGGTCCTTGGCTCATGACTTCAAGGTTTAGCAAGGGAAAGAAGCAGATGGATCTGCCCGGGTGGGGGTGGATACCAGGGGTCTAAGTATAGTGCGGCTCAGAGGAAGGAGTGAGCTTACCCTGACAGTGGAGATTAGTTCCAGGTCACTCCCTTCATCTGAAGTCAGGAAACAGAAGCCAGTCCTGCCCACTGGTGCTCACCTGGGCTCAGCAATCTCTGTACCTCTCTCTTTGAGGTCAGTTCTCTTTGAATCCCTCTAACACAAACACACACGTGTGAAATCTTAGAAGTCAAGGCTGTTTCTACACAAGTGCAGAACCCCAAAGAACTCTGGGAAGTATGACCTGGAGGTCAACCTTCCTGGCTGGCAGGCGCTGTTCTGGGTGGCAGAGCTACCAGGAGGATGAGGACCAGAGTCGGGCCGCTCTGCAGGCTTCTCTCGCCTCCTCCCTGTGGAGGGTTTCAGATTTTCTCTCAATAAAAATTACCACTGGGCAAACACAAATAAACTTAACGGATTTAAGTGACAGAGTTAAACAAGCAGAGGATAGGATTTCTCTTAATGAGAATAAACTACTTGCATATGAAAAAGATTTAAAACTGAGGCTCCAATAACTCACCAGAGAGTTGGAACAGATTCACAGAACTGGGGGGAGGAGGAGCCACCAGCCGGGACCTCCATCTGGCAGCTGGCGATGCTGGAAGGCAAGGCCACAGTCCTGGGTGGCAGTGGTGATGGAGAGGCCAGTGATGGAGAAGCCAAAGGAACCATCCCTACCACCGACTCTTCACAGAGGCAGATATTAGGGTATTAGACAGATATTAGGATATTAGGGTGTTGGGCAGGAGCGACTGACTTAGATCTGCTCTCCAGGGGCCTCTCTGATTCCCTGCATTAAGTGGAAAGTCCCCCTGCCCCCCCCATCTTTTGTAATACAGAAATAGAACCCTGATTCTCACTGGTGCTGCAGCTCCAGTTGGAGGAGACACATCAGACTGGAAGCTGATGCAATGCCAGGTGTAAGAGTCATTTCCCAGGAGCTGGAGAGAGGGCTCCGTTGGTAAACTGAATACCTGCATAAAGAGCTGTGTAAAAATCCACAGTGCCAGGAAGGTGGAGATGTGTGGATTCCTGGAGCTCTGGAGCTTGTGACACAGTCTACCCAAATCAGTGTGACCCTGTCTCAAACAAATGGAGAGTAACTGAGGAAGACAACTGACAGTCACCTCCTGTCTACACACACACACACACACACACACACACACACACACACACACACACACTCATGTCCTATACTGGCCTCTCCTTCCTTCTAGATGAGTAAACTGGGACTCTATCTGCACGATTGGGAACTGCTGATAACGTGTCCTGTCAGTGTTTGAGAAGGATCCTATGCGGTGATACTCATGAACTGTCTGTTCATTTAATAATTCTTTCCCCAACTTATGGATCAGGGACTCTTCCTAGCTCTGGGGACACAATAGCAAACACGACCAACAGAGCTCTGCTTGTGCAGATTCTAGAAGATTCTGAGGTCAGTGTTTGAAGTGTTTGATAGCAAGCAATAGAAAGCAGATGGCGGAAGGGGAGAGAAGGCGCTGATGGGTCGCCACAGTTCAGTGCATAACAAGGTAGTCCATGGAAGCTGAGGAAGCCCCACCATGAGGCTTGGGGCCTCTGCATTAGCACCTGGGACAAAATACAGCACTGTTTCCTCTGTCCCTCTGAAGTGTTTCCTCCGCTGTCACTCTCTGCCTGCATTATTGGCTTCTTTTCCTCTTATTGTCCCGCTGGGCGGTGGTGGTGCATGCCTTTAATCCCAGCACTCGGGAGGCAGAGCCAAGCGGATCTCTGTCAGTTCGAGGCCAGCCTGGTCTACAGAGCAAGATCCAGGACAGGCACCAAAATGACACAGAAAAACAAAAACAAAAACAAACAATCAAACAAACAAACAAACAAAAACAAAAACAAAAAAGAAAACCAAAAAAAAAAAAAAGAAAACCAAAAAACTTTTATTGTCCCTTTATGGTTGGGACTTAGTCACTGCAACCCAGCTTGTCAACCTCAAGATGCCTCTTTCCTTCAGTAATTTCAAAGAAGTTCTCTCTGGACCCTGCTGGAGTCTCACATCTTAAAGAAATTAATCAGCATTTCCAGGAAGATGGCAAATATGGTCAGCCAGGCTTAGGTTACATCTTCAATGGCTGAGTTTTAACTAAACACCCCTGCCAGAAACACATGGATAGAAGAAGGAATGTTCCGCAATTAGAAGGAAGCAAAGATCCCAAAGGGCAGATGTCACCCCATGAAAGGCACTTAGCCTGGCCTTGACAGATAGTAAGGGGCAGCTTCCAGAGGTGACAGTGCTTAGTAAACCCTGGGAGAAGTCACCCACTCCTTCATTTGTTGTCTTCATTGGTACTTGTGTTTCTTGGGGACAGAGTCTCTTGCAGCCCAGCTTGGTCTCCAATTATTTAAATACCCCAGGCTGGCATTGAACTCCTGATCATCCTGCCTCTGTGCTGGGATCACAGGTACACATCACCACAATGGCTCGACTCTTCACTGTTGATCATAATTCGATATTATGTCCAGCAGGAAATCCACAGGTTCTCAAACCAGGATTAACTCTTCTTGGGGGATCTCAAAGCTGTCAGCCACCTTCCTTCTAACTTTGTGTGAAATTTCCCGCATTTTCATGATGCTGTACCCCTCAGAGTTGGATTCCTCTGCATTTTAAAGCCATCTGGGAGATCAAATTAGACCTCCTTTCTTCCTGATCTGAGCAACTACTCTCCATGTCTGCAATCAGTGTCAGCTAACCAGACCTTGGAGCCTAACCATTTGCCAACTCTAGGATGCGGAGTCTCCTTTGCAAATCACATTACAGAAGTGGGTAAAGCTGTGGCCAATGGAATACAGTTACAAAAAACATTCTTTGTAGTCTGCTGTTCATCTGTTTTCTGTGTCCTCTAAGACTGAACCAAAGGCAGGCATGATAGTCCACATTTTTAACTCCAGCACTCAGAAGGCAGAGGCAGGTAGATCTGTGTTAGTCTTGCTAGTCTACATAGCAAGTTCCAGGCCAGATGGGGCTATATGGTGAAACCCTGCTTAATAATAATAATAATAATAATAATAATAATAATAATAATAATAATAATAGATTGGACCAAATTTTTTTGGTTTTGCTTTTTGAGACAGGATCTCATGTAGCTCATGCTGACCTCAACCTCTCTACACAGCCGTGAAGCATTTTGGACTTCTATCCTTCCTATCTCTATGAACACTGGTATTACAGGCATGTACCATGATGCCTGGTCTATGTGAGTCCAGAGATCAAACCCAGGGCTTTGTGTGAGCTAGGTAAGCACTCTATCAACAGAGCTACATCACCAACAAGGGCCAAATAGAGCTTTGAGTAGAGTGGCTTTCATTTCATTTTTTCTTTCAATTACAAAATAAACAAATCCCAGAAAATGATGGAGACCCATGTGCTCACCCTCTAAAATGGACAGATAGTAACATTTTGTTCTGCTTCATACTTTATTTATTTACTTATTTAAATGTGCATGTGAATGCAATGCCCACAGAGTCCAGAAGAGGGCATCAGATTCCCCTGGAGTTGGAGTTATAGGTGGCTATGAGTTGCCTGACCTGGGTGCTGGGATCTGAACTCGGGTCCTCTGGAAAAGCTCTACCTGCTTTTAACCATTGAGCATTTCTCCAGCTCCTGTAGTTTCTTTTTAAAAAGATGTTATACCTGCTGGTGGACTGGAAGCTCCTTTGCACATCTCTCTTCCAAGCCACAGGCAGCCATTGTTGCAAGTTCAGCAAACTCCTTTCCCATACTTCCTCACAGGTTTTAATACATAACTAGGTATCAGTAAACAATGAAGAGAAATTCTGGCAGGATTTCAAATTTTGTGCAACTGTCTTCACACTGTGTATTCAGATGAAAGTTACTCCTGTCACTCACTGCCTGTCTTCGTCACTGTTCTGCTGTTGTGAAGAGACGCCACGACCAAGGCAAGGAGGAATTTAACTGGGGGCTTGCTTCAGTTTCAGAGGCTGAGTCTTTATCACTATGGCAGGAAGCATGGCAGCATGCAGGCAGGTGCTGGAGCAGTAGCTGAGAGCTACATCCTGATCTGTAGGGAGACAGAGAGATATGGGGGGCAGGGAGAGAGACTCGGCATGGGCTTTTATAACCTCAAAGCTCACCCCCAGTGACACACTTCCTCTAACAAGGCCACACCTACTCAACAAGGCCACACCTTCTAATCCTTCTCAAATAGTGTCACTCCCTGGTGACTAAGCATTCAAACACACGAGCCATATTTATTCAAACCACCACACTGTCCTCTGCAGGACCAATCCATGTCATGTCTTACAAGCATGCACATTTTGTCTTTTTTAAGTGCTGCGTAACATTTCACTCAATACTTACATACCCCGTTATCTGTTCCTTATCTATTGAAATTGCTTCCGATTTTTTGATATGCAAACAATGCTGTGTTTGGCCTACGTTAAAAACAAGTCTACAATCCACTAGTGTTCCCTTGGCAGAGAAGAGTTTAAAGTGTGTGCCTTTTAAAAACTACCACAGTAAGAGGCTGCTGCATGTGCTTCTACAAGACTTTACAGTTGGTTGTCATGTTCTCATTCACGACATCATAATCCTCCCCAATAGCCCCAAGGCTACAGGGCAGGGTTTTGCTATTTGGAAAGTTGAGTCCTAGAGGAGGAGTGAATGGCCCCAAGTCAGAAACTTGTAGAATTCTTTGGAGAATCTGGTTTATAATCTCAGACTCCTCTCTCCATTTTCGTGTGTGTGAGTGTGTGTGTGTGTGTGTGTGTGTGTGTGTGTGTAAACGTGTGTGTGTGTGTGTGTGTGTGTGTGTGTGCATATGAATGCTAGAGGTTGCCATCCAGTGTCTTCTATATCGACTCCTTTATTTCCTAAGGAAGGGTCTCTTGCTGAACCCAGAGCTCACTGCCGTCTCGTCTCTTAGCCTGCTTGCCCTGGGGAACCCTGTCTCCACCTCCTGTTTCTTTCTCCCAGGCGGTGAGCTACAGGTGGGCGGCTGTACTCATCTGGCTTGTTATGTGGCTGCTGGAATCTGAACCCAGATCTGCCCAATGTGACATGAGCTCTTTATCCTCTGAATCAGTGCCCCAGCTCTGTCGGGTTTTTCTCTACCTGGTAGGATTAACTTGCAGTGAGCTGCAGCCCCCAAGGGTCCGTTTTGTATGTTATTCCAGAAGGAGCCATCACTGGCAGCCTGAAGGCACTCCTGGGGATGCCATGGGATGAAGGGAATCCTGACTGGGGCACAGAAAAAGAACTCAGAGCCGGCAGCTGCAGCTGAGTCTGGTCCACAGATGTTTAGTTTGGCTCAGCTAATGTTTTCAAAGAATCGAGCCAACTTTTAATAATTGGGACATTTTACATTTTAAAAATGCCGATTTCTGGCTTGTCTTGAAAAAAAAATCAGGAAGGCTCACAGGCCCAGATCTGAATTGTCACATGGCAATAATCAGCTAAACCAAGCAGCAAACGTGCCTTTGGATGGTCATGTGCTCTCTGATGTACCTCAGGCCCCACCACTCCCTGTCGCCCCCAGACCCTGAGACAAACACAGCTACCGTCTTCTACTCTGCCTGCCCGGTGGTTCTCCCCGTAGCGGTGAAAACTGGGGATAGGACCACGCAGTTTTCCTCACAGTGACTGACGTCTGTTCTGGACCCTCCGGGCATTCTCTGTTGTGAGTGTAATTGGGTTATTACTCGAATTAGACCATCATTTCCTAACCAAGAGAACAGCAGGAGGCATGGCACCGGCCCTCTGGAAATGATAACTGCCAGGCACTCACTTCCCAGGTGCTGGGTTTTGGTACCTGCTGCGCGTCAGGCACTATTTAAAGGTCTTTACTAGTAGCAATTCACAGGAGCTTCACAACAGTCTGATGGAACAGGCACTCCTGAGCTGGGGGACGGCTCAGTGCTTACAACACAAGCATCGAGACCTGAGTTCGGATCCCAGCACCCAGGGAAATGCTGGGCTTGACGAAGACCTCAGCTTGGGAAAGGTGGAGACAGGCCGATCCCTAGGACTGATTGGTCAGCCAGTCAGCCAATCAAATCCATGAGCTCCCGGTTCAGTGAGAGGCCCTGTCTCAGAGAACAGAATGATTGAAGAAGCCGCTTGACATAAACCTCTGGCTTCTACATGCGCATGTACACACATGAACAATGTATGCGCCTACTGACAAACACACATATAAACCACACACACTCAGAACTAGGCATTATTCTCAGTCTCATTTACGAATTAGGAAGCACAGGCATGGGAGATGAAGCAACTTGCCCAAGATTGACTCAGAGGAATCTGAATCTAGAGAGACTGAGTCATAGTCTACCACGGCCACCACTGTACTCTACCGAGATTGCTGGTGTGTGTGTGTGTGTGTGTGTGTGTGTGTGTGTGTGTGTGTGTGTGTGTGTGT
>CABHPR010126363.1:490-17598 GCA_902168415.1 Peromyscus melanophrys | reverse complement strand
TATATATATATATATATATATATATATATATATAATTGAATGAATACTGAGAATGTAATCTATGAATACCACAAATGTGATTAATATCATGAATGTAATTAATGAATATCATTAGTGTAATTTAAAAAATAAATAAATAAATAAATAAATAAATAAATAAATAAATAAATAAATAAAAAAGAAATGTCTCAGCTGGGCAGTGGTGGTGCACGCTTTTAATCCCAGCACTTGGGATGCAGAGGCAGGTGGATCTCTGTGAATTCAAGACCAGTCTAGACTACAGAGTGAATTCCAGGACAGCCAGGGCTATTACACAGAAACTGTCTCAAAAAAAAAAAAACCCAAAAACCAAAAAAGAAAAGAAAGAAAGAGAAAGAAGGAAGGAAGGAAGGAAGGAAGGAAGGAAGGAAGGAAGGAAGGAAGGAAGGAAGGAAGGAAGGAAGGAAGGAAAAATAGACAGAAAAGTGTCTCCTTGCTTAACTGCACTGCTGGGCTCCACATCTGCCTTGGGTCCCTAATGTGTGCAGATGTGATTCAGCCTCCTGCACCTGGAATTTCAGAAGGAACTCCTCCTACTCTCTCTTCTCCATCCTTTCAACATGGCACCGACTTTGCTGACTCTCTCTCTCTCTCTCTCTCTCTCTCTCTCTCTCTCTCTCTCTCTCTCGTTCACTTGCTCTCGCTCTCTTCCATTCCAACTCCTGGAGAGTCTGTTCTCTTATCTCTGACCACCGAAATCTCCCTGGAAATGTTCTTTCCCAGGTCACTGCTATGTTCCCCTCTTTAAGTCCCTCTCAACGCCATTTGGCCCATGGTCCTGTTTCCCCTTCTAAGAATAAAACCTGCCCTTTGTGTCTGAGAGTCCAGAGTATGTTGGTTTTCCTCCACGCTCATTACCTTCTGCTCCTCTGTCTTCCCTTCACCTCTTCCCCGCACACGATGTAAAGCTCTTTGACCCTGGGTTCTGTCCCTCCCATGGTTCTCTCATATACTTTATGTGTCTTCTTTCAGCCAGAGACCCCAGTTCTGTTTTGCCAGCACTGGCCTGCTGGGGGATGTCTTTCTGTACACTGTGAATATATGTTGTTCCCATTGGTTAATAAATAAGCTGCTTTGGCCTATGGCAAGGCAGCTCAGAGGCAGGTGGGAAATCCAAGGAGAGAGACAGGAAAGAGAAAAGCAGGGTCTGGGGAAAGATGCCAGTCTGTCGCCCAAGGAACAACATGCCAGCAGACCGGTAAGTCATAGAACATGTGGCAAAACATAGATTAGTAGAAATGGGTTAATTTAAGATATAAGAGCTAGCTAGTAAGAGGCCTGCCATAGACCTTACAGTGTGTAAATAATATTAAACCTCTGAGTGATTATTTTATAAGTGGTTAAGGGACCACAGGGCCAGGCAGACCAGAGGAATGTGGTACCCTGGGGCTAGACAGGACCTGAGAAAACTTTCAACTACACTGGCCTGTCTCCACAGCTCCAAATCTATACAGAGTCTTCCAGAACAGCCTCAATGGTCCACCTCATCCCTCTCCCATTAGAGCTCTAATGTTGTAGCTCAGTGAGTTTCTCCCTCCAGTTGTTGGCTCAAACTCAAAGCTTAGACATCTTCCAACGCTCTCCCTCACCCTCCTCTGTGTCTTAGAGGTGGCATGCTTTCCCTCCAAAGTGCCAGAGAGTAGATAGTGTATGTTTGGGAACTATGAAGTGTCCTCAACACAGCACTCTCTCCTGTTTTAATGAGTGCAGGCCACATGGTGTGCTTCCTCGGCAAGTCAACACAGCCTTATGTGGAGCCTTTTCGAGCACCGTAACTATCTGTTAATCGAGGCACATTATATGAACTTCACAGTTATAAAAATGTACCTGAAAGCCATGCTCCTGTCACTCAGCCTCCAAAGCCAGAGGATCCACTATTAGCAAGTTCATGTATATTTTACCAGAGATGATGTACAGATGGTCAACCACATGCAAAAGAAAGCTTATCATATGTGCAGTTCTAAGATTTGTTTTAGATGTATTTTCTTTTATCCTTACTAACACGTTGCAACTTCAGAGGAAGATGCTAGCTTCTCCTCAATGCAAACTTTGGGTCTTTTTTCTTTCTCTTTTATTATTTAAATTTTTAAATGTGTATGCAATAACTGAGACCTAAAAAATCAGTTTAAAAATAATATCATGTATATTCATACACCTGCCACCCTGCTTAAGAAATGAAACTTTGTCAACACAGCTAACTCCCTCGGTAGATGCCCTTCCGTAATCACCTCATCCCTGCCCCCTCCCACAGGCAACCTCTGCTCTGCACTGGATAAACTCTTCCCAAATATTTGCCTTGTACAGTTGTTATACATGGCATGTCTCCAAGGAATCATTCTATGTATGTGTTCTACCACTTTTTGTCACAGAAAATGCTCCTTAGCTTTTTGTTTTATAAATTTTATTTATTCTGTGTCTCTCTGTATGAGAGAGAGAGAGAGAGAGAAAGAGAGAGAGAGAGAGAGAGAGAGAGAGAGAGAGAGAGAGAGAGAGAGAGAGAGAGAAAGGAGATGCAGCCATGCCACAATGTACATGTGGAGGTCCAAGGACAAGTTAGGGGAGTTGGTTTCTCTTTCCACGTTGTGGGTCCCTGGGATCAAACTCAGGACATCAGACTTGGCAGCAAGCCTCTTTAGCTATTGAACTGTCTTACCAGCCCAATATATGTTCTTTCCAAATATGTATTTGTGACATACATTGGTGGTCGCAGATATAACCCCAGGCTTATTAATAATCTCAATGTCATTGTATTATGTGAACATTCTACTATTTATTTACCCTTTTCCTATTGGTAGATGGTCATGTCCTGCTGTGGGATGTTCTGTATGGCAAATGTGTTGCTAATAAAACACTGATTGGCCAGTGGCTAGGCAGGAAGTATAGGCGGGACTAACAGAGAGAATTAAAAGAGCAGGAAGGCAGAAGGAGTCACGGCCTGCCAGCCACCGCCAGGACAAGCAGCATGTAAAGATGCCGGTAAGCCACGAGCCATGTGGTAAGGAACAGATTTATAGAAATGGATTAATTTAAGATATAAGAACAGTTAGCAAGAAGCCTGCCACGGCCATACAGTTTGTAAGCAATATAAGTCTCTGTGTTTACTTGGTTGGGTCTGAGCGGCTGTGGGACTGGCAGGTGAGAGAGATTTATCCTGACTGTGGGCCAGGCAGGAAAACTCAAGCAACAATGTCCTTTATTTTTTATTATCACAACATGGCTGTGAAGGTCATCCTCACACATTTCTAATGCAGAGAAGCAGATGCGCCAGGCTCATATCAGAAAAAGTAACTGATAATGGGCCGTGCACATCAAAGTGGTTACACCAGCTCACACTGCCATAGGTGTATGTGGACTTTTCTTATCTAAACTTCCTACCTGTAGTTAGCTTATTGGGGTATGTGATCTGTTTTCCATGATGTAACAAAATACCTGAGACAGTCACTTTAGAAAAGGGGAAGGTTTATTTTGCATCTCGACCTCAGTTGTTCTAGCTCATGATCTTTTTTGTTGATTTTGTTGCTTTGGGCTGGAGTGAGGGTGCATAGTACAGTAGAGAATGTGTGGTAGAACAACCCCCTTCCCTCAAGACAGCAAGGAAGCAAAGAGAGAAAAAAGGGCTGGAGTCCCCAGACCCCTAAGCTGCTTCCACCAGGCCCACCTCCCAAAGGTTCTCCCACTTCTTAATAGCCCCACAGGCTGGGGACCAACACCTGAGCATTTGGGTGACATTTAATATCCAAAGCATAGTGCAGGAACCCTTGGCTGGAGAGAAGAGACACTCAAATGGAGTTGATAAGAAGAGGCCCCTGGAGGGGTTAGTCACATGACTGTGAACTGTTAAATGAGAGGTGGGGATGTGTCCACAATGGGAAGTCAAAATGCCCAGATCTGGAGGCAGGTCTGAGGGTTAGTGGCAAGAGAGAGCCATTAACTACAGGAGACAGTGCTCAGTAGGGGCTTAGCATCAGGGGCGTGTCACAGACATCATCACCTTAGGCAGGCCAGGGGGTACTAGAGACATGAACCCCAAACCCAAAAGTGCATCCAGCTGCCTTCTTCTAGATCAGTGTTTCTCAACCTGCGGGTCTCGACCCCTCTGAGGTCACATGTCAGATATTTACATTACGATTCATAACAGTAGCAAAATTACAGTCATGAAGCAGCAACAAAATAATGTTATGGTTGGGGAGTCACCACAACATGAGGAACTGTATTAAAGGGTCCCAGCATTAGGAAGGCTGAGAACCACTGTTCTAGATGTCACAGGTACAGAGTGGGCCTGGAAGGGCCAATGAGGGATGGCCTGGAACGTGATACTGTAAGTCTTGTAAGTGATTACCCAGCTGGTCAGGTAAACTTACATCTCACGGTGGCTTGACTTCGTATTCTGACAGCCAGTGAATTGAACGCCTGTTCATGTGATTATTGTCCATTTAATACTTTCCTCTGTGTGTCACCTCTTCCTGTGTTTCCTGTGCTCTTTTGAGCTGTCTTGATGTTTTACAGATGTTCGCAATACCCTGCGTGCTAACTCTGATGTGCACATTGCTCTGCCTTCTTACAGCATTTTTGTTGAAGACACATTTAACTTCTTTTGGTGGCGTTGGGGTTGAACCCAAGGCCCCGTGCATGCTGGGCAGGTGCTCTGCCTCTGAGCTACATCCCCAGTTCGAGTTTCAGTTCTTAACTGGTTCTTTCACAGATCCTCCTTTAAAGACAAAGATCTTAGAGGATCGTTCCTTAGTTAGTTACTTATTTACTTTGTGTGTGTGTGTGTGTGTGTGTGTGTGTGTATTTTTAAAATCTATTTAGTTAGTTACTTATTTACTTTGTGTGTGTGTATTTTTAAAATCTATTTAGTTAGTTACTTATTTACTGTGTGTGTGTGTGTGTGTGTGTGTGTGTGTGTGTGTGTGTATTTAAAAGAATAACCTATATTTTCGTATAGCAGACTTAATTGTGGTTGCCTTTTCATTAAGGGTCTTACTCTTCCAGGAATTTATGTGTGTATGAGGTGTGGGGCAGGCTCTGACTTTCTCCTTATGAACTGTCTGCTGAATAGTTACCTCACCACTCTTGCCGATTTGCAGTTAGCTTTATTCCACAGTAAATTCCACATTAGCATTGCTTTTCAGGCTCTCAATTTTGTTTCACTAATTCATTTCTCTATGCCTGTCAAAGCTGCAATTTCAGCTGCTAGAGTCACATTGAAAAGCACTGCAGGGCCCACCCACCCATCTTCTTTCTATTACTGTAATTGTGGTGGTGTGTAGTTGTGTTTGTGTGTGGTGGTGGGGAGGGAGGGGGAGAGCACCACGGCACATGTGTGGAGTACAGAGGACAGCTTAAGGTAATCTGTTTTCTCCTTTCATCATATGAGTAATGGGAACTGAACTCAGGTCATCGGGTTTGGCAGCAAGCACCTTCACACCCTAGGCTATCTCTCCACCCCCATCCTCTTCTTTAAACTATCCTAATTAATATGGCTCTTTCCTCTTCCCCACACATTTTAGAATCAGGTTTTCAAGCTCCACAAAATATTTTATAAGGAATTTGATTGGAAGCATATTAATTTTGTAAATTTGTTTGTAGGGAATTTGCAAATATCCTGATATTAAGTCTTATTCATGGACATAGTATACCATGTGCTTTATTTAGTATTGTCTCTGCTTCTTTTACTAAAGGAGCAGATTCCACAAATGTGATACTCATGTTTGGTTAAATGCATTCCTATGCTTCTTGTGTCCTTTAAACTATACAGAGATTGGACACCCCCCCCCTTTTCTAATATCTGTGGCTGGTGTACGGGAAGTGAAAGAGTATTCGTCTTTGTATTGAGAACCTTTCAGAGCCTGTTCGTTACTCAAAGTTTCCCTTGAGTTCTGGAGTGATGATAATTTACTCTGTGGTTACTGGTGGTTTTCATTGGTCTTTTCCAAACAATTTTTTTTTACTTTCTAAAATCTATTTAGTTAGTTACTTATTTACTTTGTGTGTGTGTGTGTGTGTGTGTGTGTGTGTGTGTGTGTGTGTGTAGGTCAGGGTAGCTCCTGGGAGCTGGCTCTCTCCTTCCACCCTGTGGGTCCCAGGAATAGAAGTCATGTCATCAAGCTTGGTGGGACTTGCCCTTATCTGCTGAGCCATTTCTCTGCCCCACCCCATTTATCTGTTTGTTTGCTTGTTTACTCTCTATTATTTTTACTTTTCCTTAATGCATTGGCTGATGTCTTCAGTACAGAAGCCCTGCTAGTGGACCTCTGCCCCTTCCTCAGTAGAAACAGTTCACTTCTTGATGTAGTCTAATCAAATAGGCTTCCTGCATGCTTGTCCCCTTCCTGGGGTTGGGATGGTCCTTCTCTTCCTTCTTCTCCAGATGCCCTCACACCAAAGGGTGCTGAATGTTTTCACTGATGTCTGCACCTACCAAGATGCCCATACGGCCTCCTTTTTCCTTTTACTCGAACCATCTGGGCATTCCTGAGTTGTAACCGCTGGAAACATCATTATACAATTTGCATTTCTGTACACTTACTTCTCAAGTGTCGCCATGTTTTTGCATCTACACTTCCCAGTTAGGAAAGTGGGGAATGATATTTCTTGTGAAGCGTTGGTCCACTCTGCTTCAAGATGCTTGTCATCTCATAAAATGAGTTCCTGTACCTCCCTTGGTCTATGGCTTTCTGGAAGAACTTGTTGAAGGCTGAACTTGTTTCTTGACAGTTTGTTAGAACTCATTTTCAAGATTTACAGGCCTAATTGTTTTCTTTAAAAACAATGAATTATGAGGGCCTGGTGGCACAAGCCTGTCATCCCAGCTACTCAGGAGACTAAGGCAAGAGGTTTACAGATTAAGCCTGTCTGGGCTTCAGAAGGAGTTCAGTGCCAGCCTAGGCAACCCAGTGAGACCTTATCTCAAAGCAAACCATTAAAAGAAAGGTGAGGATATAGCAGTCAGTTCGCTTAACAGGCACAAGGCTCCAAGTCCATTCCCTGGTATGATGAAAATCAGAAAAAGGAAACAAAGCACTACATTGTTAATGTTTCCTATTTCCTCTTGATTCGGTTATAAACAGCCTATAGTTAGAAATTGTCTATTTTGTTTACACATTCAATTGCTTTTCATACATCTGTTCATAGTTTCTTTCCATCTGTGGCTATCCCACTTTTCATTTGTAATAATAATCTACATTTGTATTTTCTCTTTTAATTATATCAATCTGGCCAGAGAGTTTTCTATACAATTAATAACTTCAATCTTTTCATTGTGTAATTATTTTCAATTTTATTCATTTCTGCTGTTATCCCCTCCCTTTCTTTTTCTTTTCTTGATTTTTTTCTCTTTCTTTTTTTTTTTTTTTTTTGGCATTTCTGTGTGATCATCAAAGCTACAAATCTTTTACTTCTACACTTCTACACACAGATTTTTTTTTAAGCAGGTCCACTGATACATCTGCCATGGTTTTCTTTCTACTCACCCTAGTGAGAGTTTATGGAGATTCCTTTTTGCTTATTATTTATGTATATGGGCATGTCTGTGTGCATGTATGTCGCATGTGTGTGTTGCCAAGGAGGACGGAAGAAAGCATCAGATTCCCCTGAGCTTAAGTTACAGGCAGCTGTGAACCGCCTGCTATGGGTGCTGGGAAATGAACTCCAGTCCTCTGGGAGAGCATTAAGAGTCATCTCTGTAGATCCTGTTAGAATTCTTATGTATTTGTTTTTGTGTCCGTGTGTGACTGTGTGAGTGTATACGCACATGTGTGCACAGAGGCCAGAAGAGGGAGCTGGTTGGATCCCCCAAGGCTGGCCTTACAGGTGTTTGTGGACCGCCTAGCCTGTTATGTGGGAGCTGGGATCTGAACTCTGGTCCTCATCACTCACTGTACAGCTAGTGCTTTTAACCACTGGGCCATCTCTCTAGCCCACAGCTTGGCATCTTAAATCTGTACGTTTGTTTCCTGCACAAAATTTGTGAAAAGTTTCAGCCATCATTTCTTTGATTCTGTCCCCTCGATTCTCTCTTCTGTTTCTGACTATACATATGTTACATCCGATATCACCCCATAGGCTCATGTAGAGGGGCCCATTTTAGAGCAACTTTTGTTAAATTTGACTTATTATGCACGTGTGCATGTGTGAAGACCAGAAGACAGCTTGTGAGAGTCTGCTTTCTTCTACCGTGAGTGTCAAAGACTGAGCTCAGCCAGGCCTTCAGGCTTGTGGCAAGTGCCTTTTACTGAGTCACTTTGCCAGCTCGATAGTTTCACAGCTTTATAGACATCGAGAAACCTTGTGTCGTATACGGTACACCCAGTGCCCGCCATCATCAGCATCGTGTATTTAGTGTGGTGCAGTCATTCTGATCAGCCAACGTTGACAGGGTATTTGAGGCCAAAGTCTGTCCTTCTGCAATGTCCCTCTGTCCTTGCCTGTTCATGCTTCAGCACCTCAATGCCACCTCACAGTTTGCCGTCAGTGTCCTCGGACTCCACTAGAGTGTGGCAGCTTCTCAGACTTTCCTTGTTCTGCAGGACATTGGCATTTTAGAAAGTACCGGTCGGCTGTTTTGTAGAATGTCCTGCTGGGAGTACCCTGGTTTTTCCCTCTTGTGGGTGGACACAGATAGAGAGTCATGATATCATATCATAATAAGGGATGCGTCACTTCCTGCTACTGCTGTTACCTTGAACTCCAGGTCCATGACTGTCTGTCGGGTTCTCTCCTGATTCTACCCATTGCTTTTTTTGAGGTCCTCATGCACAGACACACTTCTGAGGAGAAGCGTGTTTCACCTCCATGAGAGTGGACCATCTACACACAGTGCTGGGAATTCCTCTACACAGGAGATTTCTCTGCTCCCGTTGAGCTAATTACCCATTCACTAATCATTAATACCAGAATGAATAGTAAATTTATTGGATACTTTGAGTTATAAAGTAATATTACTTTACTTTGTTTATTCTGTCTTTTTTTTTTATTTGTTTATTTTATCTTTGCCCTGTGGGAGCTCTTTTAGTTGGCTTCTATGTGCTTTTGACCTTGCTGTTCTCATTATTATAAGAATTGTTTTAATTTAATTTTTATTTAAATTTTTTGCCACACTAGAGGTTTGACCTGGGACCTCACACGGGCTAGATAAGCTGCTGAAACTGAGCTATATTCCCCAGCCCTGGCTTTGGTTCTCAGCATAGAGATGTTCCAGCAGCAGATAATGCCAGCCAGAGTGGACACTGGGCATCTTCCTCAATCACTCTCCACTGTAGTTTTTGAGACAAAGTCTCTTGTTGCCTAGAGCTCACAGATTCAGCAACACTAGCTGTCCAGTGAGCCCCAAGGATCCTCAGGCTCTACATCCCCAGGGTTGAGATTATAATCGTATGCTACCAGGCCAGCCAGGTGTGTGTGTGTGTGTGTGTGTGTGTGTGTGTGTGTGTGTGTGTGTACGTACAGGTCTTCAAGCTTATGTGTCAAGCACTTTACCAATTAAGCCATTTCCCTTACCCTCATTATTTTCTATATATTGGATAAGACTTATGTGTTAAAATTTGGGGCATTTTATATTTTATTAATTGCTTTATTTATAAAGGGTCTGATAAAATCTCAAGGATGAGACTGTGAAGAATTTTCAGTAACACATGGGTCATTTTTTGACAGCATACTGTCAACTTGAAAATCTCAAGAATATTAGTGAAGGTGGGATCAGTGATACGGTGGTCAAATCTTAAGTGAGACAGACAGCTTAAGGGTCTTGGGACCATTGCATCATTCATGAGGGTATTCTGCCTAGAAGTGTTTTTCATTTAGGTTTTTTCATTTAGGTTTTTTTCCAGTGTGTCACTGAGGCTTAAAAATAGGAAGATTTTGCCCAAAATAGCACATTTGATTCATCATCATTTAAGAAAAAGATGCAATGAAGCAGGCAGTAATGTCAAACCCCTTTTAACTCCACTGATACACATTTGTTTTTGCTTCAGCAGTGAAAGAGCTTGATTTCAGAGGAGGAATGTACTCACAGAACACTGGGTAAGTTCACAGACTCCCAGAAAAAAAAAAAAAAAACTGTATTCAGTCCAAAGCAGTGCCCAAAGGCATGCTCCAGAAGGGACCCACAGAAACATTATCAGCATAGTCACTGTTAGCAACCTGCTCCCCTGCCCCCAATAATAGCAGTCCCTATCCCTGGAGTGTGGCCACTGCCACCTGCAGCCATGCTGGATGTTTACAAAGCCCTCAGTTCTTTCTATCACTAGTTTCTAATTAAAAGTGAGTTGGTGTATCCAGATATCAAGTAACCTACCTATACTCTAAAGCTGCAAGGGAGACTGAGAGAGAGAGTGTCTGTCACTCATCTTTTAAAAGATGAATGGTGTCTCACAGAGACGAAACTCTTCAGCTACACAGTGGGGCACACTTTGCCTCATTCTGCTTTGCTTTACTGCACTGAGGAGATTCTCTGTCTTTTAAAGTCTTGTGATATCCCCTTGTCAAGTAAGTCTATTGGCACCACAGGTTCTTAATAGCTTAGATGACTTGCACTTTTAGCAATGAAGTATTTTTAAGGGATGAAAAATTTAATACACATTACTTCATACTTAATAGACTAGTTGAATATAAATCTAACTTGTACGTACATTGGGAATTGTTGTGGGATATTTTGATCTCATTCTGATGCTCCCAAGATTGCCAATAAAGTTTGCTTTGAATCAGAGGGTGGAGCTAGCTACTAGCTAACCAAAATTAGCCATAGAGGTTTTGGAGGACCAAAGGCATATAGAGAGACACAGGAAATAGCAAGGTGGGGCTTAGAGAGAGTCTCGGCCCTTTTGGATTGAGGAATGAGAGAGGAGATCACTGGTTGTTTCTCTGTTGCTTCTCTGGTCATTCAAGTTCTTAATCTGATATCTGACTCCCAAGTTTTTATTGATAAAGAATAATTAGATAAATGTTTGGTGTCCAACTAGGACCACAGGATCATGAGGCAGCCACTCTCCACTGACTTTGCAGCCACTGGAGCTGCTGCTATGGCTGGCTTTTCCTCCCTCTGCCCAGGTCCTCTGATTCTATGCTGCATAGCAGCTTTGAATGCTTGGGACAGGATTGAAGAATCAGGAAAGAAGACTGAGTCATTTACTAAAATTATACAAGGCCCACAAGAAGCCTTCATTGATTTGTTTCAAAGATTGACTTCAGCTGTAAATAGAATGATATCAGATCCAGAAGCTAGAAAATACTAATTTAATATTTGGATTTTCAAAATTACTAATTCAGAATTCAAAAGAATATTAGCCCTATAAAGGCAAGATCAGCACCAATAGATGAATGGATTGGAAATACAGCTGATAATGGATCTCACGCTTATGATGATACTTGAATAGAAGTTATTTTTTTAAGAAAAAAGGTTAGATGTTTTATTTGTGGTAAACCAGGTCATCTGAAAAGGGATTATAGGCAAAATGTTCTAAGAAACAATGTTTTTTTCTAGAGATAATCCAAAAAGAAGGCCCCAGAATTCTAGAATATGCAGAAGGTGTGCCAAAGGTCAGCATTGGACTAATGAATACAGATCAACATGGATCAAACAAGGTAACCCTTTGCCATTGGGAAATGCCTTATGGGCCTCTTGCAGGTCCCTGTGTCAAATTTTGTTAAATATTTCCCTGTCAGCATTGTGGAAACTACTCCACAGAGCAATTTAAATACTTAATGCCTGTTGTAAAAAACCATACTGCTCTGGATGCCAGCACAGCTTCAATAGATAAAACAAAATTTTTAGGAAAGACCATAAAACAAGAATTTGTGCAAACTCCTATAAATTATCAAAGTTAAAAATACAAATAAATGGCATTGAAATTGAGGGTTTGGTAAACACAGGGGCAGATGTAACAATAATTTCGCCAAAATCTTGGCATTGACATTAGCCTCTTCAGGAGGTAAACGTTCAGCTTCTAGAGATTGGACCTTTATCTCAGGTAAAACAAAGTACAAGACAGGTCAAGTATATAGGGCCAGAAGGGCAGAGAGGAAAATTGAAGCCATATGTGGCTAATATAGCAATGAATTTATGGAACATAGTTTATTACAGCAGTGGAAAAGACAGATCAACATTTTTCCAATCTCAGAAACAAACCATAAAACAAAGAATGCTTCTGAAGAACTATTAAAAGGCATTGTCAAGAACAATCACCGACCGTTCAGGTTATACATAAGCAGGGCACAACAGCTGCTGATCTGTCAAAGGTATCAACAGCCTACCTTTACAATGGTTAACTGGCAAACCTGCACGAATTCTAAATGGCCTTATAATAAAAACCCAGAGCCAGATATCAGGGTGGAAGCTGAAAAATCAGAAAAGCAGAGGAAGCTACAGCTACCACCTCTTACCTCACCAACTCCTCAGCCTGACAGAGCCTCTGCAAGAGAGTGAATTCCTGTCTCCTCCCACCTTATATTCCTTTCTCTGCCCAGCATATCCTAGTGGATTAAAGGTGTGTGATCCTAAGTGCTGGTATTAAAGATGTGTGCCACCACTGCCTGGCTCTGTTTCTCTTTTAGACTGGATTAATCTCATGTAGCCCAGTGTGGCCTTCAATTCACAGAAATCTAGATGGATCTCTGCCTCTGCCTCCCAGTGCTAGGATTAAAGGTGTGTGCTACCACTGTCTGATCTCTGTGGCTAACTCTGTGGCTAGCCCTGTTCTCTGATCTTTAGGCAAGCTTTATTTGATACACACTATATCACCACATGTTGAAAGACATAGAAGCTTAAGTTATTTCTCTAAGAAAATGTTTTAAGGTCTAAAAAAATAGTTTTGGATTGGTAACACAAGTCAGGATAAAAAGTGAATTGGGTTTGAAACTTTGGACTCACTAAGATAGAATAAATAGAGGAGTACTTTCTCTGAATTTTCCAAATGCAGATGGACTGGACATTGTGAATGTAATTCTTACCTGATAATTGTTCTTATTATATATAGCTTTACTGTGTTAGAGTTAAAACCTTCCCTTTTTAATTAGACAAAAAGGGGGAAATGTTGTGGGATGTTTTGATCACATTCTGTATTCTGATGTTCCTGAGACTGCCGATAAAGTTTACTTAGAATCAGAGGGTGGAACTAGCTACTAGCTGACCAAAACTAGTCATAGAGGTTTTGCAGGCCTGAGGACAGATAGAGAGTCACACACTGGAAGGCAAACATGGATGAAAACTGCCTTCCTGTCTGTCATCAACAGACAGACTTTAAAACCAAAGGAGAGGCATGAAACACTGGGTAAAATTGCTTACTAACATTTAATATTCCAAACAGTTAGCATATTGTCGGTCAAGAGAACTCAAGGCAAATAATGTTATCTGCTAGCCAAGGCAGGCTTGAGCATCAGGTGGAGGGGGGACACTAGGCTGAAAATCACACCTGGGCCAGGCGGGGTGGCTCAGTGGGCAAAACACTTCTTGCATAAACTTCAGGACCAGTGTGTGGGTTTCCAGCAACCACACAAGAACACCAAGTAGATGTGGTGGTTGCCTGCAGTCCCAGTGCTCAAGAGGCAGAGCTAGGGACATGGGGGCAAGCTAGTCACCTGGACTATCTGAATTGAGGAGATCAAAGTTCAGAGGAAGACTCTGCCTTGGTAGATAAAGTAGAGCACTATCAAGCAAGACGTCAGACACCAACTTCTGGTCTCCATGTACACATGCACCCACACCTATGCAAATACCACACAAACACATACACACGCAAAAAAAGAAAAAAAAGATAGAAAGAAAATTGCTATGACCCTCAACAGATGCCATATTTCCTTCCTAGAATGTCCTCTGTGAGCATTTCCCTGAGACAGGACAGAAGGATGAGGATGATCTTGACTTGCCCAAGGCCAAATGAGGAAACATCTCTGTAGTCAGTCCCTGTACCTCTCTTCCTGCCAATCATTGCTGAGGAAACAATGACTGGGTAAGAGATTCCTGGCACCCACATCTTCCCTGGAGTCTGGATTCTTAAAACGCCATAATGTACAAAGAGAAAGGGAAGTCCAGAGTGCCATATTGATGGATATTTGTTTACACTGCATGAGGATGTGTCTACACCTTGCCTCACCTGCCTAAGGCACCTGACTGGTTTAATAAGAAGCTGAGTGGCCAATAGCTAGAGGCAGGAGAGAATAGGTGGGACTTCCAGGGAGAAAGGAACTCAGGGTTAGAATCTAGGTGTGAGGAGGGCGCCAGCTAGGCACGAGGGGAGTTGGGCATACAGAATGGAGGAGAGGTTAAACGCGATATGGCGGAACTTAGATTAATAGAAGCAGGTTGATTTAAGTTATAAGAGCTAGCTGGGAATGAGCCTAAGCTTCCATAATTAATCGTAAGTCTTCGTGTCATTATTTAGGGGCTGGTGGCCCAAAATAAAGTCCAACTACTCTGCCAGTCAGATGCAGCCTCTTCCTTCTTTGGCCCATCCCTCCCTTGTCGCTGTGAGACTCAGGCTGCCTGGGAGATTGCATCTGTGCCGTTTGATTTTATCAGTTTGATTTAGCTGCCATTTCCTAAGCATGGGACCATGGGAAAGTTTCCTAAAGTCTTGAAGTAAAACAGCATCTGGCAGATACTTGGTGTGGTTGTTGGCAACTTCAGGGCCTGCAAGAAGGCTTGGTGAGTAAGGACGCTGGAGACCAAGACTGATGAGGTGAGGTGGATGCTCAGATTTGCACATAATAGAAAGAGAGAACAGACTTCTGCAAGTTGTCCTCCAACCTCCACACAGATGCCATGGCACTCCCAAATAAATGTACACACGAACAAACAAGTGTAAAGAAATCCCAACGTCAAGAACAAGACTTCAAAGTCACTTTCACTTTGATAAACACAGAGGGCATCCCTCTGCCTCCTACTACCATTCCTAGCAGCAAGATGGACGGCACGGAGGGTCAAGTTCTCGCTCTCTTTCTTCTACCAATGAGGAGAGAACCAGATGGGCAGGAAAGTCAAGATTCCCAGCCTTTAGGTCCCCGCTAAAACACAGAGCCTTCTCTCCACCCTGTAAGTGGATTCCTTTCTACTCCAGCTCTGAGGGCTGCCCACAAATCTGCAGGGTCAAAGGTGATTCTTTGGTCAACATTTACTAAATGTTTGACTCCGCATGCCTGAGAGTTTAAGTCACGCACACCCCACCCCCACCCCTAAGCATTCATTTATTTCCTGCGAATAAGCAAAACACACTCACTCCCTTGAAATTCTGCATGCTCAGCAGGATATTTTTGGGCACTGAGGTGGATTGTAATGCAAATGCCCTTGATTTTCTTGGGATTCTCTTTCTCCTGTGAATTTCAGTGAGTGACAGGCCCCCATGAAATAAAGGCACTCCTGACTGAGGAATATTCTCCCTTCCCTGGTCAGATGTGCTCAGTGGTGGAACTTCCATTAGATGGGATTTGTTTAATAAGTCAGTTTGCTGTAGTGCTTTGAAGAACAGGCCTATGAAATGAAGAGGGGACCTGGGCAGGATTCAGAGAGTAGAAACTAGGGCCACTATACCGAGGACTTGGAGCCAGAACAGCTTGTAGGCAGTAAAATAAAATGTCTCCATGTTTGACTGGTTGGTTGGTGCTGCTCCAGAGTCGGGCTGGCAATGAGAGACGAAAGGGAGGAGCTGCTTCAGGTGGGAAGTTGAAGAGTGCCCTGCTGACCGGAGGTACCCAGGCTACAGGCTGTCCGGGAGAATGAGCTCTTCTCACCTCCAGTGGGGCTTCTTGTGCAGAGTGGGAAGTGGACCAGGTCACTGGTGAGGTCCCATCTGCACACGGGCGCTGTGACCCAGTGCTTGCTCCTTCATGATTCCCCATGGCCCTAGGTGTCATGGCTCCACTCCTGGCCCAGCCTCACTGGCCTGGCTCCTGCCACCTCCTGTGCCACACCAACACACTGCCTGCTCTCGAAGTCCACTTGGAGTCCTGTAACCATCTTCATATGCTCTGCTTCTTCCCTGTTATCGGGACGTCCATTGGTTCAATTCTTGTTCATCTTCCCAGGGGACCATAAAATAACAAACACTGCAATGTTAAAGTTTCTTATATAAATTGGCACGGTGCCTACATAATCCTCCTGTACACTTATCTATCTCTGGGTTACTCATGATACCCAATGCAATGTAGATGACATGTAAAGGGCTGTACGGGGCTAGGGATGTATGTGAATTAGAACTCTTGCCTAGCATGCGCTAGGCCTTATAGTGGTATTCTATTTGTACTGAAATGTGATTTTATTTGTATGTAATAAATAAAGTTGCCTAGGGATCAGAGCTATTAGCAAGCCATAGCGAAAACCAGGGCGGTGGTGGGTGCACGCCTTTAATCCCAGCACTCGGCAGGCAAAACTAGGTAGATCTCTGTGTGTTCAAGGATACAGCCAGCATTGGAGACACACGCCCTTAATCTCAATACCAACCATAGAAGACTTGGAGGTCTGTACAGAGAGGTAGTGACGAGGCAGTCACGTAGTTGGGTTTACAACCAATGAGAAGGCAGAACAGAACTCTTATTTAAAGTCAAACGCACAGGGAGTAGTCCCTTTCGGAGAGGTCTCTTGGCGGGAGAGGCTAGCTGGCGGAAGGCGGGTAAGACTCTTAGCTCTGACCTCTTTGGCTTTCATCTTTACATTGGCTCTGTGTCTCTTATTTAATAAGGCAGTTGGTTACATCTACATTTGGCGCCCAACGTGACAAGAATCCATAAGAAACCGCTTGACTCGGCTTGGCTGCGGGTCCGCGGCTGGTCCGGTTTCCCGCCTTGGCGGTCGGCTCCGGACGGCCAGCTCTCTAGCCGGGCCGAGTCGGTTTGGCCTCAGGCCCCAAGCGGTTAGCTTAAAAGCCGGTTAGCTTTAAAGCCGGCGCTACAAACAACTCAGGTCTGCTCTGCCAACAGGGCCCCTGTCTGTAAAGTCAACGCGCACGTGGTTGGAGTTTAAGGAAGTCTAGCCCAGGCCTGACTCCGCTCAAGTGGGGACACGTGTCTGGATTTAAGCTTTTAGCCAGGGCTTCTCTCTCTCTCTCTCTCTCTCTCTCTCTCTCTCTCTCTCTCTCTCT
>CABHPR010126362.1:0-11181 GCA_902168415.1 Peromyscus melanophrys | reverse complement strand
TAGAGTCTCACGAAGCCTAGGCCAGCCTTCAGTTCTCTATGTAGCTGAGGCTGGCCTTGAACTTCTGGTCTTCTGACGAAGACCTCCACTTCCTAAATGCTGGGATTACAGCCTTGTGTGATCAGGTGGCACACTGGAATTATATGTGGAGTTTTTTTTTTTAAAGATTTATTTATTTATTATGTATACAGTGTTCTGTCTGCACATATCCCTGCAGGCCAGAAGAGGGCACCAGATCTCATTACAGATGGTTGCTGGGAATTGAACTCAGGACCTTTGGAAGAGCAAGCAGCGCTCTTAACCTCTGAGCCATCTTTCCAGCCCCAATATGTGGAGTTTTAAAGTATCCTAGAGATTCATTTTTACCCCCAGGGATCATAATATGATAGGGTGTGGTCAAATAACCAGGACAAAAACTCTATTGTTCAGTGTTCTTCGAGAACAACTGGTTTAAGCAAACAAAAGTCATTCCTCTGTGTGACTACAGCGTCTAAAGTTACAGCTGGTTTTAGGCGAGGCTTCATACAAATCCCATTTCAAACTGAGCAGCTCTGGAGTGGGTTGGGAATGTATTCTTTGAAAGTTTTGGGGTGCTGTTGAGCTGAGAACCCCACTTAGATAATCATCAGAGCTAAGCATATAAAACTGAATAACTGGGATTTCTACCTTTTGAAGAATTTCAGGAAATCTGTGCACGTTTCCATAAATTATAGGTACACGATTTTGATATTTCGTGAAGGTAAAAATCCTTGAAGAGAAATCTATAGTTGGAGTCTGACCTACGCACAGAGGTATGTTTTGGATCTGTGTTTGATTTACTTTCTTTTTATTTTGCAGCATGGGGGATTGAACGAGTGTTTTCGAGTGTACTAAGGACGGACCCTACAACTGCACTGTTTCTTCAGGCCTGGCTCATTTTCTGACCTTATTTTCTGTTTAGGTTATCGCTCTAACGTTAGACCTCAGTGACGGGCTCCTGTACTGGCTGGTGCAGGGCAATCAGTGTATACATCTCTACACAGCGGTTCTTCGAGGACGGAGGTAAGGCGATCCCTGGAAGACTGGAGGAGAACATGTGGCCTTCCCTCACGTGTCTTTTCATTTCCTGAGAAAGCCCTGGTGCAAGGAGACAGGCTTCACCTAGACACAGAATTTTTGGCATTGTTATGCTCATATTTTATAGATGGTTAAATGAGAAGGTAAATTATTTGTGTGAAGACCTACCTACCGCTGAAGTATCAACCTATACCGCTAGCAAATGCATTCATCTGCAGAGAGGGGTATGGGCCTAATCAGCTGGGCATGGAGGCTCTTCTTGCTGGTTTCATGTGCACTGATTTCATTTTGAGAAGGTTGAGTGAAGTTATTAGGTAGACCGGAAGGTTGCCCTCCCTGGCCAGTGGCAAAGTTTATCATACTTATGTTAATAACAAAGCGATTGTGTGTCTCTGTGGATTGGGGCTCTTGTGGCTTCTACACTGGGGGTAAGTGGATTGTAAGGTAAACGCCCATACAATCTTTGGTCTTTGGCTATCTGTTTTTCACATCTCCTCAAATAGGTTTTCTTTTTTTAAAAAGTTACGCTTAACGCTAGAACCCTAACTCACGTCTCCAGTGTTGTGTTGCTGTGTGCCCTTAGCAGCTCCAAGCCCTTCTGCCTCCATTTATGCCCCCTCTTTCAGCCTTTTTGCACAGATGGCAAACCTATACCATCTTTGTGACTTTCTTTCTGGATGGCAGCTTTTTGTGTAAGGCCTGGAAGAACCTGGCACTAGGTCTCCCGCAAATTCGAGTGTTATGGAAACACAGGCGAAACCAGATAGGAACTCTGCTAGTGACGGAGTGAGAGAGAATTCAGGCTGTGACATTAGTGTTCTCCAAAGCACAAGGATTTGTCCAAACCCCAAACTTGCGTACACTCTTGCAATTGCTGTATTATGTTACCAAGAGAATTTGGTTGAAGTTTGGTAACTTACGAAAAATTTTAAAAAAATCAATTTAATATGAAAGTAAAAACATTGGAAATTGTTGTTGCAAATATCTTTTCTTGTTCCCATGTTCACAGACACACATGTACTTATTTAGGAGCACATAATTTCGTGACTGCTCGTACCTACCTGACCTCCCCAAACTCCCGATGCACATTCTTTGTCTTTATGTTTTAGTAGTGCTGGGGATGCTTCTATCACCGAGTTTGCAGCCTGGAGTACTTCTGAAATTTCTCAGAATGCGCTGATGTACTACAGTGGTCGACTCTTCTGGATCAATGGCTTTAGGATTATTACAGCGCAGGAAATAGGTCAGAGAACCAGTGTGTCTGTTTCGGAGCCAGCAAAATTTAATCAGTTCACGATTATACAGACATCCCTCAAGCCTCTGCCAGGTACAACATTTTATCCATACCAATTCACTTTTATGCTTCATATATATACATATATGTGTATATATGTATATATACGAAACACACACACATATATACAAGCACACACCAATATATTGGTTTTATATGTGTATATATAGGTGTATATGAAACACACACACACACACACACACACACACACACACACACACACACACACACATATTGGTTTTTCAAGACAAGGTTTCTCTGTTTAGCCCTGGCCATCCTGGAACTCACTCACCAGGCTGGCCTCAAACTCAGAGATTTGCCTGCCTCTGTCTCCTGAGTGCTGGGATTAAAGGCATGCACTACCACCACCTGGCCCTCAATATCTGTTTTGATATTCTCCCTCTTTTAACATTCTTCTTAAGAAAAAAAAATTAGTGTTTTTTTTGTTTATAGCAAATTTAATCTTAATTAAAATTTACAGCCTGCAAAAGTTAAAGATAATTTTCAAGATGTTTTAAAAGGAAAGCAAAAAATTGACATTTGTTTGTTTGGAGACAAGGTCTCATGCAGTCAAGATTGACCTATGAATCGTTTTGTAGATGAGACTGCCCTCAAACTTCTGGTCCCTCTGCCGCCACCTTCTGGTGGTACTGGAAGCATGCACCTCCACACCTGGTTTTAATTCTAATTACTAGTAATTTCTGCTGGGTTTCTATGAATCTGTCCTTAGCTTTCTCAATGTTTCTTTCCTTCTTTCTCATTCCACAGGGAACTTTTCCTCTACTCCCAAGGTGATCCCAGATTCTGTTCAGGAGTCTTCATTTCGGATTCAAGGACACACTTCAAATTTCCAAATCCTGTGGAATGAGCCCCCTGCAGTGGACTGGGGCATAGTTTTCTACAGCGTGGAATTTAGCGCTCATTCTAAGGTATGCTGCTGGTTCAAAACCATTTCCCAAAGGCAATCGTGCCCACAGTGTGAGTACGTGTGATTTGTACACTTAGCCAAACACGTCTTTGGTGGTTTTTCCATAGCATTTGGTCATTAAGCATGTGCCGGAGAACACTCACACCTGTCTCTGCTCCATGCTATTGTGGTGTGGCCTACAGTTTAACTGGTTGATCTCAAAGCCATATCAAAAACAATTATCAAAATTTGCATCTTCAAGATTTCAAGTCTTGATTTTAGAAGTGAACCAAAACTCAGAAATTTTATTTAGTTATGAGTACAAAAGTTAATACTTTTTCCTCTGAAAGGGTTTTGTGCTTATATTTTAGTTCCTGGCCATTGAACAACAGTCTTTACCCGTGTTTACTGTGGAAGGGCTGGAGCCCTACGCCTCATTTAATCTTTCTGTCACTCCGTATACCTACTGGGGAAAAGGCCAAAAAACAACTCTATCACTTCGTGCACCCGAATCAGGTAAAAGAAACTCTATTTTTAAACAATAATAAGATGCAGACTCTTACTTTACTTGGTCTGAGATGGACAATCAATACTAGTTAAAGTAACTTTCAGTTTTATAGATGTGTACAGGTTGAATAACTTTTCAATGAATTTTTGGAGATTTGAATAGTATCATCAAAATAGGCCTGTAAATATATTCCCAAAGATGGCTATTTGAAAGGCTAAGAACTATTTTTGCTCTACTGTAGTGATATTTAAGAGACAAAAAACTTGTTTGAGGAAGTCTGTGAAATATCTCATCGGGTGATTGGTCTCTGCAGAGCAGCAGGTATTAACAATTTTGGTAACACAGTGTTCCGAGCATGAGTGACTGGTGTCCATATTTCATGCTTCTTGGTAACATATTTGAAAAAGAACACCAGGCTTATCCTCACAGGTGCACATGCTTGCAGGCATCACACTTTAATTATTAAACATTTATTACCTACCTGTGCTGGATCCCCACACAGATCTGAGGTACAGGACAGGTCGTTATAGTCTTAGCTACAGAAGTGGGAAAGGAAGCCCAGAGTGACTCATGGGAAATCATTGCTAAGTGGCAAGAACACCATCCAGAGTTTTTACTGGAGTTTCAGCGATCTCATTTGGGTCATTTTTTTTGCAAATATTGGTAAATAATGGCATCGTATCAATTTCACTTCTATAAATTTCCAATAGAGCAGGCGGTTCAGGAAACACAGAGGTCAACTCAGAAGTGCACTTCTTATGGTATGAATTATTCAATAATGTTTATACACAAGGGTCATGGCAGGAACATAGTGGAATATGGGCATGTTCCGCCTCAGGTAGCATTTGGATCCAGGTATGCTCCAAAATTGTCTTGGGCCTCCAGCTTTGATGGTGCAATTCTCTGGAAATGAATTTGAACTGTACCCCTAAGGAGATCCCCTAGGGGCCTATGGTAAACATCTGATAGACATTAGGAGCACTATGGAAGAATAATGGGATTTGGCCCATACCTCAGAATCTTTGCAACATAGCAAACAATTATCGAGGCTCACCAATTTTTATAAAGCACTTATTATATGCCACTTCAATACTAGATTTGGGGAGGTCCTTTTAAAAATTATTTATTTTTATTTTATGAACATTGATTGGTGTTTTGCCTGCATGTATATTTATGTGAGGGTGTCAGATCCTCTGGAACTGGAGTTACAGACAGTTTTGAGCTGCCATGTGGGTGCTGGGAATTGAACCCAGGTCCTCTGGAGGAGCAGCCAGTGTTCTTAACTGCTGAGCCATCTCTCCAACCCCTGGGGAGGTCTTAAGTAAGGAATAAGAATAGATTTTTTTTGATGGAGTCCATAAAACAGTTTGGAAATGAACACATCTGTTCCTAGTATAACAGGAACGAGGCCACGCTGACTGAATTGAGTAGCATGACCTATAGCAGCCAGATAATGCCATAAAGTCTTCAAGATACCCCAAGTATTTCTAGAAGAGGGAGATGTACATGAACTGATATGGTACAAGGCCTTTTGGTGCAGAAACTTGGGCTGGATTTTAAGAGATGGAGTAAGAAGAGATAGGTAGGTCTTCATCACTGTTAGTTCATTGTTATAGCAGGAGAATGGTGGCAACAGGCAGGCATGACCCTGAAGCTGAGAGGTTTTTTGTTTTTTTTTTTTTGTTTTTGGTTTTTCGAGACAGGGTTTCTCTGTGTAGTTTTGGTGCCTGTCCTGGATCTCACTCTGTAGACCAGGCTGGCCTCATACTCACAGAGATCCTCCTGGCTCTGCCTCCCGAGTGCTGGGATTAAAGGCGTGCGCCACGACCGCCCGGAGAGTTTTATATACTGATCCACAGGCGGCAGAGAGAGAGAAAGACACTCGGCCTGGCATGGGCTTTTGAAGCCTCAAAGCCCCCCCCCCCCCCCCCCCCGTGACACACTTCTTCCAACAAGGCCACACTTCTTCCAACAAGGCCACACCTCCTAATTCTACCAAGCATTCAAACGTATGAGCCTATGGGGGCTATTCCTATTCAAACCACCACAAGGTTTTCTATCCTAAGAGCTATACTGTGTAAGAAGGAATGGAAATGGAGTAGAGGTGTAAGTGAAGAACATTAGGAAGCAATGGGACCGGAAATGGTGTGAGGCCTGAGACCTTGCAGAGAACTTTCAAGACAGAAGAGAAATGTATGGCATAGCGTGACCTGGGATTGCATGGTGGCTCTTGGTTCAGCTCTAGCATAGCTGGAGATGCCCAAGCCCTACTCTTGGGATATCTGTCAGCCAGCTCCACCACTTCCTGCCTCCTTGAGGGTTAGCGTCAAGAAAGCCAAATACATGCTGTATTTTACCTCCTGAACTGAGTGAAGGGCAGTTACAGTCATTGCTCCTCTCCTAATAACCGACATCAGCTAAACCACTGCACCAGGAGGAGAGTGAATGTTATACTTTCTTAGGGACAACCAGTCCACCTTTCATCTGTCTAGGCCACAGAGATGAGAAAGATGAGCTGAGGTAGGAGTTAGAGGACATTGGGTGGGCTGAAAGGACGTCATGGAGAATCCCTGAAATATCCAGATGAGCTTCTGAGGAAACCTGGGGATGATTCTTCCAAGATGTCCACACCATGATCAGGGGTGGTAAAAGTCAGACTTATACTATCCCACCCTTTCTGTTGCATCTGCTTTTCAGTTCCATCAGCACCAGAGAACCCCAGAATATTTATATTGTCCAGTGGAAGACATGTCAACAAGAACAAAGTTGTGGTAGAGTTTAGGTGGAATAAACCTAAACATGAAAACGGAGTGCTAACCAAATTTGAAATCTTCTATCATTTATCTAAACAAAGCGGTGCAAATAAAACATCTGAAGACTGGATTTCCGTCAGTGTCACGCCCCCAGTGATGTCTCTTCAGCTGGAGGCTGTGAGTCCTGGGTATATTGTTGCCTTCCAGGTACGAGAGAGAAACAGGGACATGTCTTTTTGTTTTTAGAATTTATTTATTTTTATTGTTTTAAATTATGTTCTTGCACATCTGCATATGAATATGTACAAGTATGTGTGGGTGCCCATGGAGGCCAGAGATGTTGGATCCCTGGAGCAGGAGTTACAGGCAGTTGTGAGCCCCCCTGGTGGGTACTGGGAACTGAGTTTGGGTAAGTGCTCTTGACTGCTGAGCTGTCTCTGCAGCTCCTGGGTGATGAATCTTGATATTTTGGTTGTGAGCCTAGAATTTAATGGCCGAGCTGTCTTTATGGCCCTGGGATGTGAATTTTAATAGTGTAATGGATGGTTAATTAAAAGACTGAGTTAAGATATTCCTACTTCATTAATAATTTAATTCCACTGTGACCAGAGGAATAAAGTGGTCAGCAGAAGGACACAGGCCAGGCAGCAGAGCTTGAGTAAAGGATGTTTTGACAATTGTCTTGCATTCAGAGTATTGTTGAGGGTAACGCATTATGTATTCATGTACTCATAAGCTACCTACCACAAGCGATTATTTTGTATTCATTATTACAGTTGATCCCTGGATCTGTCAGCTAACTCCCAAGGCTTCATGATTAGGCAGTGATGTGCCACATGCAACTTCTGTGGTCCTTTGCAACATGTGGCAACATCTCTGTGAATTACCTGCATGCCCAGACTAGGCACCGCATATGAAAATAGAAGTTGAGGACCCACATGGCTGATATCTCACAGTAATAATCTGTCCACTAATAGAGCAGAAAGAGATGAGGAGTCAGGAAAATCATCTATTGCCATGCCACTCTAATATTTTAAATTTATGAAATAATTTTTTTACTCAAAATAGATGGCTTGATAATTTTCATTTCCTTACCAATTACTATATTCTTGACAACAGTATGTATTTACATTTATTTTCCACATCTTCCGGAGAGAAATGTTTAGGAAATTACTTTGGAGGTTTTAGTTTCCTATGAATCTTTTTTAAAATTTAAATTTAATAATTATGTTACTAATTTATTAGGTCTCTCTTTCTCTTTATATATATATATATATATATATATATATATATATATATACTAATCAAGATTTGCACATAAAAATTTAAAATAATACTAATTTCTAATTGTTAAGACCAGCAAATCCTCCAGTTAGATACATATTCTAATTGTGGTTGTCAATATTTATATGTAGCTTCAAATTTCAGTTAGTATAGAATCATACAAAGTGACATGTCTGGGTACATTTAGCACAGTCTCATTCAGAAGTGAAGACTGCTTGAACTGATAAATGCACACATAGACATTAATATGTAATATAGTAAAATACATTTAATGCTAGAAATATAAGAAAACAATCTGTTGTGGGGCTGGAGAGATGGCTCCAAAGTTAAAAGCATTTGTTGCTCTTGCAGAGGCCCCACATTCAATTCCTACCACCCACAAGGTGATTTCATGGGATCCAATGCCCTCTTCTGATCGCCAAGGGCACAGCGTATGTGTATGGCACATATACATACACACAGCTAAAACACACACAAAATGAAATAATGAATTTTAAAAATGCTGGGCGGTGGTGGTGCATGCCTTTAATCCCAGCACTTAGAAGGCAGAGGCATGTGGATTTCTGAGTTTGAGGCCAGCCTGGTCTACAGATTGAGTTCTAGGTCAGCCAGAGCTACAAAGAGAAACCCTGTCTCAGAAAAACAACAACAACAAAACACATAAAAATACAAAAAAAAAAATACAGAAAAAAACCCCAAACAAACAAACATCCCAAATGAAACAAAAAACCGGTCTGGTGCTTTCTTGACAGAGTACTTTGGCGCTTGTACTTTGAGGCCATCATCCTTTGTGCCAATTTTCTTTGTCGGCTATTTTACATATACAGGGTTTGGAAATGGAAATGATTTATTACACAATAAAATCTATTTAAATTTTTAAACACTTTCCTGTTAGGATGTAGCACGACCCAGTGAAAGAGAAAATAGACAAGTCTCAGAGGGTGTGCTCTTCTGCAGTGTGTGTGTGTGTGTGTGTGTGTGTGTGTGTGTGTGTGTGTGTGTGCCTCAGATGAGCTTGCACATAATTCTGGTCCAGTTCCTACTCCTAAGTAGCTGTGAGGATCCAAAGAGAAGGGCTGTGAAATGCGTATTTCTTTATGCTTTTAAACGTAAGGAGGCTTGATTATTTTCTCCTTCTGAACCTCCTTTTAGAAAGTAGAGTAAATTTAGCTTACCATAATTTGTACAGTTTTATATCTGTTAACTATTTTATATTACCTGATCTTGGAAATAGTTGAAGACCTTTATTTATTTAAAATATTTAATTGATGAGTAAAGATTGCTTGTGTTCCAGGTGTGATGATTAGTGATTAGTTGTACATATATTGGGTAACGATCAACACAATCAAATTAATCCCCACATCCATCATATCTGTGTTACACAATAAGTCCCCAGACCTTTCCTAGGCAATGGAGATATTTATCTTCTTCATACTTTTCTAGGTCAGAAAACCAACAGGTCAATATTTTCACTCTTAGTTACTTATTTCAATATACTTAGATGTAAACAACGATTTTAAACTATCTATAATGCATATTAGGTGTGTACAATGAATATTGTGTAATTTATCAGTCTCTGAATTTACTGCTAATGAAGACACCTATGCATACATTTTCAAATTTTTTCTTCCTATTCTTTAGGTTCGTGTCTTTACATCCAAAGGGCCAGGACCATTTTCTGATACAGTGATGTCTAAAACATCAGGTATTTGTTACATAAAAATCTGTAAGTAATTATTTGAAAGTATACATTTTTGTTGGTATGTTTAGGAAAAGGAATGGCAGCTCTGGATTAAAAGTTAAGGTCAGAGAATATATATGCATATATTTTTCCACATCAAAGTAGTTTGAAGAAACTCAGGCTCAGAGGGCCTGCAAGTCTTCATGGCGCCTGGTGCGTTAGATGAGTCTGAAGTGGTCCATGGATTTCACCACGACTAGGTTCTCATGACCTGATGCATGTTTCTCATGTGCACTGTCTACTTCTTTTTCATTTGCAGAAATCAAACCATTTCCATATCTCATGTCTCTTGTTGGCAATAAGATCATGTTTCTAGACATGGATCGAAATCAAGTTGTGTGGACGTTTTCCACGGAGAGAGACATCAGCACAGTGGGGTACACGGCAGATGATGAAATGGGGTATTTTGTGCAAGGAGACTCACTGTTCCTTCTGAATTTGCACAATCGTTCCAGCTCTAAGGTATTTCCCTTTGAGATTCTTTTGATGTGAAAGGTGTAATTAAGATGATTGGCCAGTGGGTGAGCCTTTAAGATTAGAATGATTGAAATAGTAAGTAAATATGTGGTCATTTAGCCACACATAAATACAGAATGGATTTATGCATGTGTCAATCAAGACTGGTTGCTGGGTTAAGGTACCGTATTTACTCCTGGGGCTACTGAGAGGTGGTGATGTCTCTTAGAACAAGGATTTGAGAGAATCAACCTAAAGAGAAGAGAGAAAAGGTTTGTTTTGACTCAAAATTTTGGAGACTTTGGCCATAGTTCTTTGGCCTTGTTGCTTTTAAGCCTGTGGTGAGGATGCACTTCATGGTAGGTAGTGCACAGAGCAGTTCAGCTGCTCAACTCTTACTCAAGGGAGGACAGACAGAAAAAGACCAGGGATCACAGATCTATACCGATTCACACCTGGTGACTCAGAGACTCCTCACAAGGTATCACCTCTAAAGGCTTACCTCTTCCAGTAGCAGCAAGGTTTGGGTCATGTCTTTAACACAGGGGCTTTGGGGGAACCTTCTAGAATCTGAACTCTACCAGGAGGCAAAGCATTACAGGCCTTGCTCCTCACACAGCTGGTCTATAGTTAACTCTGACACTAGAAGGTTGGTACTGCGCAATGAGTAAGGTGGTGACCTTTAGAGTCTGATTTCATGGGACTTATTTATGCCCCTGCTGCTTACTGGAGACCAGTATTGACTCTCTAAGTGGTGTCTGATCTTCAGGTTCCTGTGGAGATCCAAGGAGGTGATCTTTTAACACACATAGCCCAACACCTGGTCTGTGGTAGCCATTTGCTAAATACGAATCCGCATCAAAGTTAGAGTCTTGTAACGGCTATGCAGGGAGCAGGGTGTGGTGGAATCACCTTAGCCCAGGCTAAGGTGGTGCTCTACAGGAAGCAGACAGATCAAGATGGGTGGGAGAAGAGCAGCAGGGGAGCTCCAGGGTAAAGGCAGGGAAACAAGGCAGCCACAGCATGCTTGGGAGTGGTAAGGAGAGTGAAGGTGTAGGTGAGGGCGATATCGCTGGAGGGGTGGGGTAGCTGGGACAACAGTCGGGTGCCAATCTGGGAAGCTAATAGTAAACTATTAAAGAAATTTAGAGTTACTTACTGCTCAAATTGTGTTTTTTTTTT
>CABHPR010126361.1:0-35734 GCA_902168415.1 Peromyscus melanophrys | reverse complement strand
TTTGTTTGTTTGTTTGTTTTTGTTTTTGTTTTACTTTTAGAGACACACCTCTCCCTTACGTCTCCCTCACATACTAACACACACACACACACACACACACACACACACACACACACACAAAGGAAAAAATCCAGTGATAGTTTTGTACATGAATAGAGAATTCATTGACAGTACTCCAACTAATCCATGAAATAAAAATTAATTTCTGGAAACAAACAGCACATAACAGACTGTGTCTCCTTATTCACAAAATGACACAAGTTTAAGATCTGAATTGAGTCCCATTTCAACCACCTTTTTAATTACTTCTGGCCATTAGGGTATTTTTTTTTTCTATTCCATCCTTAACTCAATCAACTTTACCCTTTAAACTCTAAGATTCTCTTATAAGCTTAATGTGAATGTTTCCTTTGTATCTAAATCCCAGATGCTTTTGAAGCTATGTTATAAACAAAGTCTCCCAAATCTCAATTCCCTCGTACATAATATCTGAAAAGTAATCTCACTGGTAATCCTTCTTCTAACCACTGCCACCATTCAATTTGTTATTATAGAGTCAGGTCGATTTTGTCTACATAAAAGAGCATGCATCTAAGTGCTAACTTGGCAGCTTCTGAACTCTGTGAATTTGGATAATTTTTCATCCCTTAGTTTTAATACCTTCATCTATAACATGGTAAATTTTTTTTTGGTTTTTTGAGACAGGGTTTCTCTGTGTAGCTTTGCGCCTTTCCTGGAGCTCACTTGGTAGCCCAGGCTGGCCTTGAACTCACAGAGATCCGCCTGGCTCTGCCTCCCGAGTGCTGGGATTAAAGGCGTGCGCCACCAACACCTGGCTTATAACATGGTAATTTTAATACCCTTATTATTGGGTTCTTGCGAAAATAAAACAATACACACATAAAGCCTACAGCATATGGTAAGAATTATTTTGGTTTCCTTCAGCTCTAGTCAACTTTTCATTCTTCAGAATTATTTTATATTTCCTAATATTACCCTACTATAAGAATATCATCAAAATTTTACCTATCAGGTGTCTTGTTCCCTCTTAACATAGTAAACCTACATCACATCTATGAATTGAGTTAAATGCAGCCTACCAAAGTCCATTTACTTTACAGTGAATAGTGTTAGACAATTACTACAAATTCCACATTTATAAATAAGAAGCTCACAGGCTGACACTTTTTACTGGAAACTACTCCAGTTCGTTCATCTAAAATCTAACCTAAGATGTGTCCAGAAATATTACATCTCCAGCCACCACAGAAATGCATTGCCAACAACAAAAGGGAATCTTAAATATATAATATCATTCCTTCAGCCTCATGTAAACACGAGTCAAATTTTTACCTGTTAGTTAGTGAGTCAGTGTTCCATTTCTCCTCCCGTCACCCCAAAACTCAAAGATGCACTGAAGAGCAAATCAAGCATCCTAAGTAGCCTTCCCAGGTAGATGATTCAGACCAGGAAATAAGGCAAAATGCTGCCCATTCATTGTTTATACGACAATCTGTTTCAAACCTGAACCAAACAAAACTGAATTTTTGCTGTGAAGTAAATCACTATGCTGAACTTCACACAACATCTCATTTTGCATTCTGATCATTGAACAAATCCAATGGTGAATGTGCAACGATTTCGTTGGAACAAAAGGAGATGGTACTCTTAGATGTACAGACACTTTATATTTTGATCAAGAGAACAAAGTCCAATGGTGAATGTTCGACAATTTCATTGGAACAAAAGGAGATGGTTCTCTTAGATTTGTAGACACTTGTAATGAAGTAAGAACCAGTTTAACTATATTTTTACCAAAGGAATTCCCATTCCCAGTTAGAAATTATAGACCTAATATTCATTTGACTTCAATGTTCTAATGACAGGATTTTGAGGTAGCAAAACTTTTTCTCAATTTTAACTACATTTAAGAAAGTTCTGAAGACTTTTATTCCTATTTAACAGACACTCTCCCTAGTAAGAAATGCCCCATCCACACAGCATGAGATTTATACCAACTCAGTTCATAAAGACACCCTCTCTTGTTGATAATGATTGGCATGTTCTGAAGGAGAGTCAGCTTACCTCCCAGCTTTCGACACACAGCAGACTATCTTCCCATGACTTTCAGTCTATTATACAAAGATGCCCATGAGTCTGATGACTTCCTAAAGAAGCTATTACCACTGGAGCTTTGCTGTAACAAGACAAATTACCTGGAAAACATTGACACGGATAATTTACAAAAGACATTTCTAAATGACTTCAAACCTTTCTAAGGCAGTCAAATATGTTTCCAACAGGAATATAATTGCTGTTGATACTTCAGACTCAAATGGTGAACATTAAATACTGAGCAGCTCTGTTCAAGAACATGGCACATTTCACACTGCTATGTTTTAAGGTCCAGGAAATTCTCCAAAGAATTTTCTTAAGACTTAGTAAAGTAATTTAAATACTTCTCTCTCTTGGGGAATTTTGTAATTTTTTAAGCCATAATTTTAAATTGCTTCAAAAGTTTTGGAACTTCAAGAACAATACTCTAAAGACTTAATTAGATTAAACCAATTAGTTGTATATTTAACAACCAATCAAAAGATTCCAAGACCTATCTTACCCTACCCTCTTTATAAGATACTTACTTCAACTATATTCTAAGGACTTTGTCTAGGTCTTTGTTTAGCCTATCATATCTTTATAGTAAATAGAAAGAATTTATTAGGTGATATTAATTCTTGATTGTTAGCAACAATAATAGCACATGCATTTCCTGACATTGTTGTAAGTCTTTTATAAATATTAAGCCACTTAATCCGTAATTGCTAAATTAGTACTAAAAGAAAAATTAGTTCTACTGTATGAGTAATCTAAAAATGATTTACCTCTTCAACTTGGAATTCCTAGGCCATTGCAAATGTTGGTTGCATTTTAAAACTCACAATAAATTTAGAAAATATTAAATTGTTAAGTAAAAACTATAAGCTATCCAGCAATTCTGCTTTTTAGTAATTTTTACAAGAAAATTTGAGCCAGGTGCTGGTGGCACATGCCTTTAATCCCAGCATTCGGGAGGTAGAGCCAGGTGAATCTCTGTGAGTTCAAGACCAGCCTGGTCTACAAAGTGAGTTCCAGGACAGTCTCCAAATCTACACAAAGAAACCTTGCCTCAAAAAAAAAGAAAGAAAGGAAGAAAGGAAGAAAGAAAGAAAGAAAGAAAGAAAGAAAGGAAGGAAGGAAGGAAGGAAGGAAGGAAGGAAGGAAGGAAGGAAGGAAGGAAGGAAGAAAATTTGTAATCCATCCTATTTTGCACTATCAGAATATCTAAAGAGTTCATCTGAACAGAAGTGTATCACTGAGATTGGTGGGTGTCAAAGTATCTCTCATTCCCACTCCGGGAGGTGTATACATGTCTGTGTGTTCCAGGTGTTCCACACCTCCACCAGCCAGCCACCACTGCTACACATAGTATTCCCTTTTCCTTGAGCTGCTTTACCCAGATAATAAGCACAATTTGATGACGTGAGTACTGCAGGCAAAAACCAGGTAAAACAGACTTAACCAAAGCTTTGTAGAATCAGAGAAAGATCACAGCTCTGAGGAGGAAGTAAGTCAACACTGAGTGTCCCTTACTGCCGGTGAAGATCACTGGCCATTTTTCACTACAAGAAATTGATTCTCAGCTACTGTGTCAATTCCAGCAAACACATAGCTAAGCTTGCTTCTTAAAAAAAAAAAAAAAAACATAGTGTTGAAGTATTATGGTCTATATTAGAAATACTACTTGCAAAAACAAACAACCAAAAAAAAAAAAAAACCCTGTGGGGTGGCTCAGTGGTTAAGAGCTCTTGCTTCTCTTTCAGAGTTCTGTTCCCAACACCCATGTCAGGTGGCTCACAATTCCAGCTCCAGGGCTCAGATGCCTTCTTCTGGTCTCCATAGGCACCTGTATACACATTTTTTCTCTTCTTTAGCTTATGCTTTTGTTTTATCCGTATGAATTCATATTTATATGAAATTTTTTGAAATTTCAGGAAAGATGCCATGGTTCATTTTTGAATAATTTTTCTGCAGAAGTTCTTGTGGTTTTAGTTTTAATTTTGTAAATAATGCTGAATATTGTTTTCATTTTTCTTTTATTTAATTGTATTAACATGAATATTGTTATATAAATGAAAATTCTTCAAAAATAGTATAGTTTTAAAAATCCATTGAAGGGATGTACTATGATGATTTCATATAAATCATTGAAAGAGGTAAGTATTGAAAAAGTACTGCTTCAAAGGATAATGTGTTAATTATCCATTACACCAAGTCCTATGGGAAAATAATTGGGTATGGACTATTCATAGTCCAAAACCTTTTTTTCTCTTCACTGAGATAAGTAATGAGATTTTATCATAGAGAAGAAAGCATGCGTACAAAAAAACTTTCAGTACAAGGAAACTTTCCAACATAATGGTATTTGACACCGTACACTTTTGAAGGGCCAAACATTTGGAATCACTTCCCTTAAAGGAATTATTCTCACATCAAAAAATATACAAATAATAGCCTCCATGCTTATTATCTTTATTCCAAAGTAATGGATCCCATAAAAACATCTAAAAGTAAAGTTGTTTGGCAGCAATCACCTCAAGAAATATACAACTTTAACATTGCATAAAATAACTGTTTTCTGATAGCAGTTCCAAATAGAAACAAACGTTTCTATTTAATGATAAGAAAAAAAAACTCTACTAGATTCCTATCTTCCTGAACAGCTTCCCTACCAACACCAGACGACTGAGGCTCTTGGACAGCCTTGATCAGAGACTTGCCAGCCAACTAAGAGTAGGATGACCATGCTCTATGTTCAATCAAATTCCAGGTATATATGAGCCCTACCAAGAGCTGTATGCTTTGGCCTGTCCACGTTTTATAGCTCTATTTATAAGCTTATACAGTTTAGTGAAACTTGAATTTGATGAGAGTCCTTTCCAGAATCGATACCACTAGAAACACATTTTATGTGGATGAGTGGCTAATTAAAAAGCAGAGTCGTCTACTGACAAGTAACTGGTGCAGTTAAATCCCACACCATAGCCCAAACTGTTGTTTGGAAACAAAACTTGAGTCATAAATCATCCATTCAACCAGCTAATTTATTTATCTGGAGTTGTATTTGACAGCTGAGGTAGAATACCACAGAGATACAAAGCTATTTTTAAATGTTAATCTTGAGGCTCGTACACTGTAAGGCAGGAAGATGGCTCAAAAATGTTTAATATGCTTTAACTGAAGTCATTTGGTCCCTGATCTTTCATGCATAACTCAGGGGCTTGGGCTAAAATCAAATGCCTTCCTTAGGAAATGGCGCTCGCTCCTGACTGCAAATTCAACAAGCGAAGGAAGAGTGACTTTCACAGAAAGATTGAGGACAGGTTCCTCTGTGATTGCTTCCATGCCTAAAATCTAAACGACAAAAGAAAATCACCTACCACGAGGGTCTCACTTCCACATGACATTTTCACATTGGTAGTGATAATCTGTGACCCTGAAACCCAACAGTGAGTCTCTGAGAATCCCCACGATCATAAACAACAATCTCAGTACTACGTGGTAGGTGTCCCTTGAGGACTAAAAAATTGCACCCGCCAAGCCCATGTGAGAGTGAGACAATCCTTGTCACATAAGAAAGGTGACATCCAAACATATAACTTCAAAAGGGCTAGTGGACTTCTCTATGGGGTAAGCAGGCCGTGTTCAATCCCATCATCTCTAGCCTGAAGATTGTGGAGGTGCATGGGCACAAAAATGAAGGCAGCACATGCATTAGCACGGTTGACACTAACGAAAGTGATTTTAAAATACACTGCATGACAGCTAGCACATCTTGAAATATATTGTGCATTGCTGAAGTAACGTTACGTTGTACATCAATTGTCTTCCCCGGCTGCCCTCTGATTCTTGTAAATACGAGCATTTCCCAGGGGTTCTTGGGCCTGTATCTGAATGAAGCAATGGGGAAATCATATTTTATGCTGTCAACCAGATTTAATAAATTACAAGGGATTTAGAAGAAACACGTAATATGTATATGTTAGCCAGTACATGTAATGGTACTTAATATGCATTATTTAAATATATGCATACAGCAGTAGCCACAAAGCACTGATTCCAGGACCCACCCCACCTCTAAACAGATAATCAAAGAATGTTCAAATCCATCATGGGAAATGATGTAGTATTTGCATTTAACTGCCTACCCATAACTTCTAATGAATTTTAATCACCTCTAAATTGGTTATAATACTTAATACAATGCAAATGTTGTATGGATGGTTATTATAGTGTGTTTGTTATACGAAATGACAAGAATGTCTGTAGATAAGAGCACATATGCATTTTTTCACATACTTAGAGCCAACAGTTGGTGGAATACGAGCCTGGAATCTGCAAATATGGAGAGCCAACTATGCTGTTTTCATCTCCTCTCTAATCTTCCTCATTTGCTTTCAGGATTCTGGAAAATAAGATAGTTAATTATAGGTTCTGGGTGATCTGAAGAAAACACAGGGCACAGGGAACATTAGCTGAAAGTAATCCAAGGATGACTCAAGGAAAGAAACTCTGAAAGGCAGTCTTCATTTTACCTAGTCGGGGAAGGAATGGACCAAGAAAGAGAAGGAGACTGAAGAACAGACTGCATGGAGGGAGAAATAAAATGTAACAAGACTCTCCTGTGAACTGTCTGCTTTCACAAAATGCCTCATTTAACCTTCGTTGGATAAAAAGATGTTCAAAATATAACTGCTGAATTATTTTATATTATTTAACCCTTAAGCTATGTTCAGTTCTGGCCTCTGGGAGATTTTAATCCCTTTGCCATCATAAATATGCTCTACTCCAAATATTGGTACAGTTTATTTTTTTCTTTTTCTTTTTTTAATTTTATAATTTAATTTAATCTTACATATCAGCCACGAATTCCCTTGTTCTGCCCCTCCCCCCCCCGCCTTCCCCCCAGCCCACCCCTCATTCCCATCTCCTCCAGGGCAAAGACTCCCCTGGGGATTGAGTTCAATTTGGTAGATTCAGTCCAGGCAGGTCCAGTCCCCTCCTCCCAGGCTGAGCCAAGTGTCCCTGTATAAGCCCAGGTTCCAAACAGTCAGCTCATGCACTGAGGACAGATCCTAGTCCCACTGCCTGGATGCCTCCCAAACAGATCAAGCTAATCAGCTGTCTCACTTATCCAGAGGGCCTGATCCAGTTGGGGGCTCCTCAGCTATTGGTTCATAGTTCATGTGTTTCCATTCGTTTGGCTATTTGTCCCTGTGCTTTATCCAACCTTGGTCTCAACAATTCTCGCTCATATAAATCCTCCTCTTTCTCGCCAATTGGACTCCTGGAGCTCCACCTGGGGCCCGGTCATGGATCTCTGCATCCAGTTTCCTCAGTCATTGGATGAGGTTTCTAGCACGACAGTTAGGGTGTTTGGCCATCCTATCACCAGCCAGAACCTGGAAATAACCTAGATGCCCTTCAACTGAAGAATGGATAAATAAAATGTGGTACATATACACAATGGAATACTACTCAAGCAGAGAAAAATAATGACATCATGAGGTTTGCAGGCTGTAGTGGGTAGCCATTCCAGCTTTGGTCTGGAAGTTCCAACCCCCATTGAGGCTTCCGTAACTATCACGCCTACAAGGCGGGGCCAAGGGAGGGCTGAAGACCTGAGATAGGGATGCGCGGCGCTCTCTTGTTTCCTGGACCGGGACGCGAGAGGTAGACCGAGGAAAGTTCTCCAGAGAACACCGCCGGACTGCGCTGCGTCTCTTCCAGAACCCATCATCTACCTATCCCTTCATTTGTGAGTTACGCCTTTAAATAAATCTCCTTTTAACTACGTGGAGTGGCCTAAGTAATTTCACCAATAGCAGGCAAATGGATGGATCTAGAAAAAAATCATCCTGAGTGAGGTAACCCTGAATCAGAAAGACAAACATGGTATGTACTCACTCATAGGTAGATACTAGATGTACAACAAAGATGACTAGACTCCTACTCACAACTCCAGGGAGGCTACCTAGAAAACAGGATCCCAAGAAAGACACAGGGATCGCCCAATGACAGAGAAATGGATGAGATCTACATGAACAACCTGGACGTGAGTGGGGGTAATGAAGGGCGAGGGTTGAGGGAAAGAGAGCTTAGGGGAGCAGGAGATCCCAGCTGGATCAAGAACAGAGAGGGAGAACAAGGAACAAGAGACCATGATAAATGAAGACCACATGAGAATAGGAAGAAGCAAAGTGCTAGAGAGGTCCACAGAAATCCACAAAGATACCACCACAATAGACTACTGGCAATGGTCGAGAGAAAGCCCGAACAGTTTATTTTTTTGTTTGGGAGTGTTTTGTTTTGTTTTGTTTTGTTTTGTTTTGTGGAGACAAGGTCTTACTATATAGCCACTCAGCCTATCACTGTTTAGTTTTGGCTTTGGTTTGGGGATTGGTGTTCAGCACTTCTTTTTGTTTAGGCATATTAAGAAATCATGTTAGTATGCTCAGGTTATTGAATAAGGAATGAGACTATCACGGGGAAAGGAGGAAGCTCAGACACAAATATGAAGAGGTCACTTGTGATTTCTGCTTCATCCATTGTTCCAAGTGAAATCATGCTAGACTCACACATCTCATAGGTAACAAACACGAGCTTCATGCAAAGGGAAAGATGTTTAAAGAGTCATTTCACAACCAAATCAAACTAATGGGAACTCATGAACTGTGGACCAATAGCTGCGCAGCCCCCATGGGACTGGACTAGGCCCTCTGGATAGGCGAGACAGTCGTTTAGCTTCAACTGTGTAGGGGGCCCCCAGCAGTGGGATCAGGACCTGTCCCTGATGCATGAACAGGCGTTTTGGAGCCCAGTGCCTATGGTGGGACACCTTACACAGCCTTGGTGTAGGAGAGGGGCTTGGACTGCCTCAACTTAATGTACCAGGCTCTGCTGACTCCCCATGAGAGGCCTTGCCTTGGCTGAGGTGAGAATGGGGGGGGGGGGCGTTGGAGGAAAAGGCTGGGGGCGGGAGGAGGGGGGAGAGGGGGATCTGTAATTGGTATGTAGCATGAATAGAAAATTTCTTAATAATAAAAAAAAGAAAAGAGTCATTTCACTTGGATGCCAGGCATGGTGGTGCACTCCTGTAATCTCAGACCTTGGGAAGGTGGCGGGAGGAGGTGCAGAAATTCAAGATCAGCCTCTGTTACACAGAAAGTTCAAGACCAGCCTAAGCTACATGAGATATGAGGCCCTGTATCAAAGAAGAAGAAGAGAAGTGGGGAAGAAGGAAGGTAGAGAGGGGGAGGAAAGAAGGGACAGAAGATGAAAGGAAGAAAAGAAGATGAAAATAGGGAAGGAAATTAATCACTAGGAAGAAGTAAGAGTTTTGCATAAATTTCATTTTCATGGCTACTGATTGAACTAAGCATGGCATGAAGTAATGAAAACTTAGAGTGAACTGGAATGCTTTCTGGACAAGATGGCAGAATCCTGGGTAAACAGCCACTGTGAAGTAAGGGAGGAATTCCAGTTGTTGGAAAGCCGGAAGAGGAAGTATTAAATTCTGCTTAAAACTTTGGCTCTCATTCTCTGGTTGGCTCCTATACCATGCATGTAAAACAGTTGTCTTCTGTACCATGCATGTACAATGTGGTGATATATTGTGTCCCCCAATATATTGTGCACCCTAATAAACTTATCTGGGGTTAGGGAACAGAACAGCCATTAGACATTGAGGCCAGAAAATGATGGCACACACACCTTTAATCCTAGTATTCTAGAGGCAGAGATCCATCTGGATCTCTGTGAGTTCAAAGCCACACTGGAAACAGCCAGGCATGGTGACACACGCCTTTCATCCCAGGAAGTGATGGCAGGAAGCAGAAAGGCATATAAGGAATGAGGACCAGGAACTAGGGCCTGGTTAAGCTTTTAGGCTTTTGAGCAGCAGTTCAGCTCAGATCCATTCAGAAGAGAACTCAGAGGCTTCCAGTTTGAGGAAACAAGATCAGCTGAGGAATTGGCGAGCTGAGGTTAGCTGTGGCTGGTTCTGTTTCTCTGATCTTTCAGTGTTCACCCCAATACCTGGCTCTGGGTTTGTTTTTATTATTCAAGATTCATGTTAAAGTACAAGTTAGCTAAACATTATACATACAGTGAACTGAACTGAGCTATGTACTACCAGCAAAAATATCAAGTTTGTAAGCTTAGGCCAACCTGATTCTCCAAAACTGAAAACATCAAAACTCCTCCAAAGTACTTAATAGAACTCTGAGTCTCTGTAAGACCATATTCACAATACCAAGGATACAACATTTATTTCCTAACAAAGGCAAGGATCTGCGTGGACCCTAAAAGTGAGTGATGTTCTCATTCATATTCTCAATTGCTTCAATTTATTAAAGGAAAACATGAAGCCAAAGGGTCAGAAATGGCATTGAGAAATGCACAACCATTGAAGAAAGGAATAAAAACCATAGGGAACTGGGCAAATACTCACTGCTTGAAGCCTACAAGAAGGGAGAAAGGAAATGTGTTAATGGCTAAAGAGGCCATGTTAATGGATAAATGATCAACCCTGGCACTTTATCAGAAAGAGGTTTATCATTTCAACACCAATGCAGAAGCAAGTTTCCTCTAGAAAGCACCAACCCCCAAAATAGTAGTCTCTTTGCTGCAACTTTAGTGGATCCTATTACTCATAGTTTTTTCCCAAATAATAAATGATCTAGAACTTCAGGGCATATAACACAGCAGCAAAGTCAGTTCAGAGCTTAGAGGTATCCTAGATCTAACTCCTTAGAATTTGATCTTCATTGTTGTACCCCTTAATTACTCTTCTAGATTCCAAAAAACAAAGGATGCTCATCTGAAATAGACAAAGCTATTGACCTTTTGTCTCAACATCTGAAGTCCTCACTTGACTCCAAATTGTCTTTCCAACCTTTTGCTCGGTCACAGTGTGAACAACATAACTAAACTTCCAATCATTCCAACTCTTAAGGTCATTCTATATCTTGCCACATGCTATTTTTCTTTGTCTGGAAAATTCTTCCACAAAAGATAGCTGGAATTGTTTTTATTCAGGTTTTTATTCAGTTCAGCTAAGCAGAAGTAGCTCTTTCCTTTCTTGTGACTTCAGCTTCTAAGGAGATTTTTTACATATTTTACATATTTACATTCCTTAAATAGCATGTAATACATCGAATTGTATGTTGTGGAATATTCCTTTATACTGTGTGAAGAAGGTATGTCACTGTGGTTGGTTTAATAAAAAGCTAAATGGGTTCGTTTAATAAAAAGCTTAGCCAGTAGCTAAGCAGGATTTTGGGGGCAGAGAGGATGCTGGGAAAAAGAAGATGGAGTCGCCAGCCAGATGCAGAGGAAGCAGCATGAGTAGTACAGAGAGATGAGGTAATGAGCCACGTGGCAGCACATAAATTAACAGAAATGGATTAATTTCAGTTATAAGAGCTAGTTAGAAACAAGCCTAAGCTATCGGCCAAGCTTTCATAAATAAGAAGTCTCCATGTGGTTATTTGGGAGTTGCCTGGCAGTACAGAAAAATCCATCTATAGTTGTAATCATGGCCCATTTCAGTCTGAAAACTAGCTAGGTTATATTCATCCGTTACCAGTCATAGAACAATGATGCTGCTAAAAGAAATGGAACTCACCCCCAAATGTGATGGTGCATTGTCATTGAGATGATTAAAGTGCACCGAGATGGGACCACAGAAAACTGGCATTAGGACTGTCCCAGATTGTATTAAGCAGTTCATCTTTATTTCTAATTCTATTTCTGGAGTATTTATACTTAAATATCTCCTTTTTCCACCTTCAAATCTCCAGTATGATATACTTTCTTTCTCATTCCATGATCCCCTCTTTCTCATCATTCTCTTTTATTTGCTTCTGAAAAATAGATCAGATCCTTTTGTGTGAAAATGATCTTATTACAGCATTTAAATTACTATCACCAGGTCTGGGGATATAGCTCAGTGGGTTCAATCCAAGCACTACAAGGGAAAGGAGAGAGAAAAGGAAAGAGGGAGGGAGGGAGAAAGAAAGAAAAAAACTCCAAGTCTGCTCATCACTGTGTGCCCAGACCAACAAATCCCAATAATGGGTCCAGCTTCCAAGGCTGGAGAATGAAAGTAAAGGCCATAAGAGGTTGCTATAATATGTTCTGGTTCCGTTTACTTGTCTGCCTTTCTTTTCTTTTCATCTCTTCCTTCTTTCCTTTTCTGTCTGTTCTTTCAATATGGGCTTGGCATATGACCTAACTCTAGAACCAATACCAATGCTCTTTCCTCAGCCTCCCAAGAGTTAGAATTACAGGCTTGACCTGAGCCATCATTTCTAGCCCTGGATTTCATAACACCATGTGCTCCTGGACCATATTTGGGATTTTTCCATTTTATTTATGTTTAACACTTCATAAATAATTAGCACAATGCCTGAGGCCAAGTCAGTGCTCAACAAATATGGATGGGTGATAGAATTGAATAAGCGACAGGTGACTAAGTGAATGAATGACTGGAAAGCTTACAACTTACAGGAAATTCATGTATTGGGGCAAAAATAGGTAATATGCTGCACAGTAAACCTATTATCATTGTTTTCACAGAAAAACCAAATAATTGTATGGCCAATTTGACAGTAACAAGTTTTCACTCAAAGAGACCATAATCGCGTATTGAAACAAGTTAGAACCAATTCCCCTCAGCTGGGCTGTCTCTACAAAGCTTCATTCTATGCATAAGAACATTGCCAGTTTGCAACTAAAAGGAATGGATCCCCAGGGGAAACTGCTTCATTTTTCTACTTCTTCTCTACCCATGGCATATTAGGTCATATACCTAAAGCTCTATTTTTTTATTTTTATTTTTTTTTTTTTTTGGTTTTTCGAGACAGGGTTTCTCTGTGTAGCTTTGCGCCTTTCCTGGAACTCACTTGGTAGCCCAGGCTGACCTCGAACTCACAGAGATCCGCCTGCCTCTGCCTCCCGAGTGCTGGGATTAAAGGCATGTGCCACCACCACCCAGCCCACTCTGAATTCTTAATGTTGCATTTACATTGCACTCTGACTGTGATGGCTATCCTTAGTTGTCAACTTTACTTCACATGGAATGAACTAACAACCCCAGGCATCTGGGTACATATATGAGGGATTTTATTATTATTATTGTATCATTTGAAGTAGAAAGCTCCACTTTTAATCTGGTGGGTGTTTTGAGCTGAGGAATTCTGAGATGAAAAAATACACTTTAATCCAGATCTTTTAAAGTAAGAAGATCCATTCATTCACAGACGTTAGGAATCTACTTCTTCCAGATTCTGGTGTACTGAAGACCAGCTGAGACTCTTGGACTTCTCATTGGTTGACAGCCATTGTTGGACTAGTTGGACCACAACCTATAAGCCATTCAATAAGTCCCCTTTATATATGTAATATATATATGCAATATATATTAATATGTAATATGCATATATTCATTCTTTAAATTCTGTTCCTCTAGAGAACCTTAACCAATGCAGATTTGAGTTCCAGAACTTGTTTTCAAGCAACGGAAGTATAAGGATAAATTTTCTAAGTATCTGGAATGTGATTTCCAATTTGTCAACACAATGAACAAAGTGGGCACGGTGGCAGAGATGGGGGTTATACATAGGCTCAACAACATGGACTCTCACTCACCAAGGCTGACCTGGCTACAGCTGCTGCTGCTGAGTGCCTGATCTGCCAACAGCAGAGACCAACACTGAGGCCCAGATATAGCACCATTCCCCAGGATGATCAGCCAGCAACCTAGTGGCAGATTGACTACATTGGACCACTTGCTCCATAGAAAGAACAACACTTTGTCCTTACTGGAGTAGATAGTTATTCTGGTTATGGATTTCACTTTCCTGCATGGAATGCTTCTGCCAAACCACCTTCTGTAGACTTACAGAACGCGTGATCTACCGTCATGGTGTTCCACACTGTTTTGCTTCTGAAAAAGGAACTCACTTCTCAGCCAGAGAAGTGTAATAGTGGACCCATGATCATGGAATTCACTGGTCTTACCATGTTTCCACCATTCTGAAGCAGCAGCCTGATAGAAAGATGAAATTGCCTTCTGAAGACACAGTTACAAGACCAATTAGGTGACAACAGCCTAAAGGGCTGGGACAGCGTTCTCCAGAAGGGAATGTATGCTTTGATTTAGCATCCAATATATGTTATGGTTTCTCTGATAGCCTGCATCAACAAGTCTAGGAAAAAGGGGGTGAATAGTTCCACTCACTACCACCCCTAGTGACCTACTAAGAATTTTTTTACTTCCTGTTCCCACAACCTTAGATTCTGCTGGCCCAGAAGTGAACCTAAGTGGGGAGCACTCCTGCCAGGAGCCACTACAAACATTCCATTGAACTGAAAGCTCAGACATTTCCCTGGCCACCTTGGGCTTCTGATGCCTGTAAGGCAACAGGCTAAGAAACAAATAACAGTGTTAGGAGGGGTGATAGATTCAGATTACCACGGGAAAATTGGGTTACCTCTTCACAATGGAGATAAGAAAGATTATGTCTGGAGTGCAGGAGATCCTCTAGGGCATCTCTTGGTGCTACCATGCCCTGTGATTAAAGTCAATGGGAAACTACAACAACCTAATCCAGGTGTGGGACACTCCCCCAGGAAAGGAGCCAAGACCTGCCGAGATTCTTGCTGAGGGTGGAGGAGGTCCAGAATAGGTAGTAGAGGAAGGTAGTTATGAATACTAGCTTAGGTCATGTGGGCTGTTACAGAAATGGGGATTATAATTGACATGAGTTTTTCTTCCATATTTTGTTAAGAATGTATTTGTATAGATATTTGTGTTTTCTTTCCTCAATTTCTTTATCATGCAATGTAACATCAATTAAGAGAATATCGGTGGCTATCATATTTAAGTTGAGATACTAAAAGAATGTCCCTCAAGCGACATTGCCACCTATTCTAAAATTTATAATGTGTTTGTGGTTGAATGAGGGACAGTTATGCCATGTTAGGCTCAGTGTGACCTAGTTAATATATAATGCATTTACAATTGTATGTGGGATAATTATGCCATGCTTAGGCATTATTATGAATTGTTATTGCTTTCATTTGGAAATTAATCATGACATAAGGAAATACGGTGTGTGTCAAGTTGACAAGGGTTGGACTTGTGATAGATATTCTTGGTTGTCTACTTTCAGAATTAACTAAAACCCAAGTGGCTGGGTACACCTGTAAGGGATTATTTTCCTTAATTAAACCATTTGAAGTGTGAAGACTCACTTTTTTTAAATTTTATTTTATAATTTAATTTAATTTTATATATCAGCCATGAATTCCCTTGTTCTCCCCCCTCCCCCCACCACCGCCTTCCCCTCAGCCCACCCCCCATTCCCATCTCCTCCAGGGCAAAGACTCCCCTGAGGATTGAGTTCAACTTGGTAGATTCAGTCCAGGCAGGTCCAGTCCCCTCCTCCCAGGCTGAGCCAAGTATCCCTGTATAAGCCCCAGGTTCCAAACAGCCAGCACATGCACTGAGGGCAGGTCCCGGTCCCACTGCCTGGATGCCTCCCAAACAGATCAAGCTAATCAACTGTCTCACTTATCCAGAGGGCCTGATCCAGTTGGGGGCTCCTCAGCTATTGGTTCATAGTTCATGTGTTTCCATTCGTTTGGCTATTTGTCCTTGTGCTTTTTCCAACCTTGGTCTCAACAATTCTCGCTCATATAAATCCTCCTCTTTCTCGCCAGTTGGACTCTTGGAGTTCCACCTGGGGCCTGGCTGTGGATCACTCCATCCAGTTCCCTCAGTCATTGGATGAGGTTTCTAGCACGACAATTAGGGTGTTTGGCCATCCTATCACCAGAGTAGGTCAGTTCGGGCTGTCTCTCGACCATTGCCAGTAGTCTATTGTGGAGGTATCTTTGTGGATTTTTGTGGACCTCTCTAGCACTTTGCTTCTTCCTATTCTCATGTGGTCTTCATTTATCATGGTCTCTTCAGAATAGATTTTTTTTTAATGCCGAATGCTGTTTGTTGAGGAAGGGAAGAGGTCTTAATTACAGGGGCTTTGAAAATTATAAAATTATAAACTCAAGTTCCATTTGCTTTTGGGATACCATCTTACAAGGACTGCAACTTGCAGTAAGGCTTGTTAAGGAAGGGAATGGCTCAGTTGCCTTTAGCCTACTGGCTACGGGCGGGACAGGACCTCTGTTGGTCTTTTCTGTGCCGAACACACAGATTGCAAGCCCAGTGCCACTTTGAAATCTTTGGCAGCAGTTAACTCTGCAGCTCACACACGATTGAGCCTGCATGATAATGAGTATTCAGAGATGGGTAATGACTGGGGGGCGCTCACCAACCTAAGACAGAGCGCCTGTGTGGCCTGGACAGGTGTCTCCATGATGGGTAAGGTGACCTGCTGACGTCCCACGCAACCTAAGTCAGAAGCTCATTTTTTAGTAAAAGGGGGACCTGTAGGGTCCTGGCCCCTGTTTTGGGTAACTGTTGCCTTGCTTGCTGACCTTGACTTTGATATCCTCCCTATGCTAATTCCCTGGCGGGTTCCACCCTCCTGAAGACTTAAGGGAAGTTCCTTGTCTATGTATCCTGCATAAGGGACGTTAACAGCTTAGAGGCAAGATTGTAAAACATCAGTAGCGAACTTCGGCCCTCTGAAGACTCACTTTTAATCCAGGTCTTTTGAGATGGGAAGTTATACCTTTAATCCAGATCGTTTGTGGTAGGAAAGCCCACCTTTAATCTGGAACACACCTTCTGCTGGCAGCCTATAAAAAGAATATGAAAGAAGGAACTTGCTCTCTTTGCCTGATTACTCTCACTCTCACTGACAAGTTCATTCTTTCACTTGCATTAGAGCCTACTTCTTCAGATTCTGGCATATACTGAAGACCAATTGAGATAACTGGCTTCATGTACTGAATAACTACTGAATTCTTGAACCTTCCATTGATAGGCAGCCATTGTTGGACTAATTGGACCACAGACTGAAAGGTTTCCATCCCCTTTCTGTAAGGAATTCTTAGGAATGAAAAGAAAAGAAACAAATAAAGAAAAAGGGTATGGGTTTGGGGAGATAGCTCAGCCAATACCTTGCTTTCTGAGCAAGCATGAGAGCCTTCGTTCTGCTCCCCAGCATTCACAAAAGGACGGATGTGGTGGTGCAGCATGCTTGCAATCCCAGTGCTGTGAAAGATGAGTAGATACTTGAGACTCTCTGGACACCCAGTCTAATCAAATCAGTGAGTTGAAGGTTCAGTGAGAGACCTTTTCTCAAAAAATAAGATGAAGACTGATGGGTGATGTCAGTTCTGTATGCTGTGAATGTGTTGCTCTGATTGGTTGATAAATAAAGCTGTTTGGCCAATGGTGAGGCAAAATAAGGTTAGGTGGGACATTCTAACTAGAGAGGAAGGAAGGAGAAAGACAGCAGAGGAGATGCTGCTAGCCATCATGAGAAGCAAGATGTAAAGTACCGGTAAGCCACAAGCCACGCGGCAAAGCATAGATTTATAGAAATGGGTTAATTTAAGATGTAAGAGCTAGCTAGTGAGAAGCCTGCCATGGCCATAGTTTAAAAATAATATAAGCCTGCGTGTGCTTATTTGGAACCAAATGGCTGCGGGACATGGGTGAGAGAGATTCCACAGGACCGGAGAAAACTTCTGGCTTCAGAAGACCAACAGAGAAGGACACCTGAAATCAACCTTTGGCCTCAACATCCCCACACAAAATTATCCCCCACAAAAAGCTAACCTTGTTTAAAAGAAGTTTTCGAGAAAATTGCAACTTTCTGCAATCCTGCACCTATGTAGATATAGGAAGCCCTGCTCATGATGATAGGGAATCTCAGAGGGTACAAAGAGCCTCATAGTGGTTAAATGTCATCATACTTTAAAAGACACATTCTGTGACTCCCTTCGCAAAGAAGAGAAACATTCACATTTCATATCCGAAGGGGGAAAAAAACGGATTTCTTTAGTGCTAGAATCTTCTAAGAAACTGGAAAATAAAAAATCTGTGTAGCAGATGTCCCAACATAAGTTACTGGGGGATGGTATACATGGCAGTGTGCAATAGGAGTTCTAGACACTGAAGGAGGTGATGACTTTATTCCCACCAGATAGATGCATAGAATCAGGACAAGGTAAATGGCCTCAGGCTCTGGGTGTCGAGAAAACCCGAGCAGGACACATTCTGTCACAGATAACTGATCAGAATTCCCCCATCTGTGATGGTTTATGCTGTCTACCTAACAGGAGCTAGAATCACCGAGAAGCCACGCCTCTGGGCGTGTCCATGAGGGAGTTCCTAAGTTGAGTTAACTGAAAGGTTAGACCCACACCAAATGTAGGCAGTGCCGGTCCATGAACTAGTGTCTGGGGCTACAAGAAAAAGTGAGCGCATGCCTTTAATCCCAGCACTCGGGAGGCAGAGCCAGGCAGATCTCTGTGAGTTCGAGGCCAGACTGGGCTACCAAGTGAGTTCCAGGAAAGAAGCAAAGCTACACAGCGAAACCCTGTCTCGAAAAACCAAAACAGAAAAAAAAAAGAAAGAAAGAAAAAGTGAGCTGAACATGAGTACTTGTCTTTCTCCTTCCTAACTGTACCACGTGAGAAGCGACCTCACTCTCCTCACCGTGCCTTCCCCACCATAAAGGACTGAACCTGAAACCGTGAGCTTAAATAAGCCCTTCCTTTGCGGTTTTTGTTAGATATTTTGTCACAGCAAGGAGGAACACAGCTAAAACACCGCATTAATATTTTATTTCCGGAGCAGGAACTCTCCAGGGGTTATCATGCATGAAGGGCTGTTACCGCAGTGTCTGTAACAATCAGTTGAATTCTTAAGTGGCTTCCATTATGGGCAAAAAAATGGTCTATAATTAGATACATAAATAATACGAGAATATGTTCCAGTCCTCTAAGTTAAGATTAGTTAGATTTTTCTGATCTCATGATGGCTACTTTACCTTCTAAAATGTATGTCCTTGTTAGAGAGTTGATTAAGAATATACATAACTGGATTAGAATTATGTATCTCATTTGCATTATGAATTTAGAATTATTTTAGCACAATAATTCAAGCAAACAATAGAGAACAAGCATGAAGTATATAAAATAATATTGGTTAATAGGTATTTAATTATTTCAAGCATCGCATGTATCATAGCCTAGTTTTTCTCCTAAACTAATATGCTGTCATTAACAAATATCATCGTTCTTCAGTTGCTAAAATAAAATGTAGTATACATAAATCCTGCTACAATAGGAACTTAACCACAGTTTCAGAAGACTTCTATAAAGAATAGTAGAAAAGATGCATTTTTAAAGAAAAAAAATGTGTTTGGTTACTTCCAATAGGCGGCGAAATGAGCATATAGGCAATATCATAAGACTATCAACTACACCACTAGTGACATTTGTAAAAGGAAAAGGGAATATTTCAGGTAAGAAGGTTCTTCATCTTTTTTAGTGCAGTTTAGCAAGTATCTCTGGGCCACTCTACTGTCCTGCCTGAGACATATAATGAATGAGAGACACTACTGGCCAAATGTCTAGGTACAAGCAAACCATAAATAAAGTGTGAATCACAAAATGTCAGCAACTAGACACTTACATGTATAAGAAAACACAGACTCTCTTCCCTTGCGTGGACACCAGCCAGCTTCCTTTGTCCTGGGGTTGCTGATCATCTTCAGTGTGTATTCAGAAATATCCATGAGGAGCAGGATAAGTCACTCAAATTTCTTAACTGCAGCCATTTGCTACATTTCTTTATATCCCACTGCACTGAATACAGGATGTTTCAGCATCAAAACACTGGAACTAGAGATCCTACTCTTTTTTGATGTTGGTTTTTTCATAAATTTATTAAGATAAGTAAAAGAAATATTCTTCTCAATTTTCCTAAAAGCCAAGTAGCTGCCATTGCTGCCAGAAAAAAAAACAACCATTGATGGCAAAATAAGCATAATGTTGAGTTACTATGAAGGCTGGGGTTGTTTTGTTTTTTTTTTAACTTCATCAATTTTTTATAAAGGAAGCTTTGAAAGGACCAGCCCATGGACCACCAAAGGAACTTAAAGTGTTTGTGTTGCTTTGAGAGTGATGTAATCTTCTAAACAATTTTAAGTTTACAATGTAAAATAAATACAATTTAAAAACATTTTAATAATTGTGGGATAAATGCCCCAAAAAGCAATTAAAACAAAATTGCTAAAACAATGTAAGTATATGACTCAGAAAATAGCTTATTTCCCTGAATTTTACACTCTGGGAAAAGCAAGTGTCAGACTGCCTCTCATGTAAAATGATGGAGGTGTGGAAATAAAACATGGACTATCTCTGATGGAGGCATATAGTGGAAATCTGTGACTGTTCAAAATGATACTCTGTTCTTTACATATTAACTGAAAGTCACATTTATTTTGGTGTTTTGTCATGGAGTACCAGAGTCCCCCAGCATCATTCTGGTCTCTTGGCCTCTTCAAACAATATAACCATAAGCACAGTTATTTCAACTCTGTCCACGCACGCCTCTGTCCAGCCTCATCTAGGATGCCCTTCAGTTTTTGTCGAGTATTTTCTAGAAGCTGTAAAAGAACTGTTCGCCTCCAAGTTGGAATGACACCAACTTCCCAGAGAATGGCACCTCAAATCCAGCCTGATATGTAAAAGGAGTTTTCAACAGGAGCTGCTTAGGACACTGAGGGTTGCACTCACCCAAAGTCACTGTAGATGCCGCCACCCTACATGCCTTGTGCCTTAGGTCAGTCTAGAGCAGAAATCTAGGCTTAGAGTGCCACCTACTGTCACAACATCAGGAGGGACTGTACAGCATATGACAGCCAAAAACCATAAGCACACTCCATCTTCCCACTCTCAGAGATTCTGCTGATCTCAGCAAACACTGACTATGTGAGGAATGGCTCTGTTTGCTGGAGCCTAGCATGTAAACGACAGCTTCCTGACAACGGGACTTCTCTGGCTGGGCTTCAGAGGAGAGCAGCCATGCACACACCAGCACAGCAGAAGTGTCAGATAATGCAACCATTTCCACGACTGAGCAAGCCAGGCTTTGCTTTTGGACAGGAAAACAAATTCTGACTTGAAATCATTATTACAATATTTGTTGTGACAATTTGTTGAAATTAATATAAACTCGTACAGAACTCAACTTTTTAAAATTATTTTTAAGGTTGTAATGTAATTACATCATTTCTCTCTTCCTTTCAATGTTTTAACATAAATGTGATATAATGTTCATCCAGCATGGAGACAAGCGCATCTGTATCTACAGTATTAAAACCAAGGAAATACAACTTGACAGCAGAGCTCATTTTTGTCAGTGGACAATATTTTTAAATCTCATTCAGCAAGAGCTGCAACATAAGAAAGCAATGTGTAAGTGAAAGATGGTATTATTTGCTTCAACAAATCAAACTTGAGAAGGAATTTTCAGTTGTCAACTTCATGTGAGGACAGATGCAGTATGTTATATCACAATAAAAATGTTCAGTGGACAAAAGAATTAGGTAAGTTGGGTGTAGTCACTATAGAAGCTATGTTTCACAATAAATAAAAGAGAGCAAAACCAAAGATTTTTTTTTTTTTTTGGTTTTTCGAGACAGGGTTTCTCTGTGTAGCTTTGCGCCTTTCCTGGAGCTCACTTGGTAGCCCAGGCTAGCCTCGAACTCACAGAGATCTGCCTGGCTCTGCCTCCCGAGTGCTGGGATTAAAGGCGTGCGCCACCAACGCCCGGCAAAACCAAAGATTTTTAAGAGCAAATCTGTAAAAGAAAGATGTACTAAGTAAGTCAAATAAATATAGAAATACAATTAAAGAGATGATATAATATAGTCTTACAATTTATTTCAGAGAAGTTAAAAAGTAAGTTATGAGTGCTATCTAGAAATGTGAGATAAGTAAATTTAACTGAGTATGAATGGTATATCTTGGTTACTTTTCTATTTCTGTGATAAGACACCATGAGCAAGACAGTTTATAGAAGAAAGTTTATTGGGGGCTTATGGTTAGAGTCCATGACCATCATGACCAGAAACACCATGCAGGCATGGTGCTGGAGCAGTAGCTGAGAGCTTGCATCTTGATCCACAAGCACAAGGCAGAAGGAGGCATCTCAGGGATTCAGAAATCTCAAAGCCTGCCCCCAGTGACACACCTCCAACATTCCCCCCTCCTAGTCCTCCCCAAACAGTTACACAAATTTGGGACTGACTGAGTATTCAAATAAATGAGCCTGGGGGCGGGGGCATTCCCATTCAAGCCATCATAGTGTACTTTAGCTAAACTAGTAACCCTAACTTCTCATTTGCTAAACCATAACCCTAACCAATACTCACACGGAATTCAGACGAAGCCTAATTTGTGCTACCCAGCTTCTTTTCCAGCTCTATCTACCTCCATGTACTGGAAAGAGTTTGGGGCCCAGGTCACTGGGCAGCATTACTCATAACAATATAGCCAGAGAGTACTTCTTCAGAAACTCCAAATGAGGAAGAGAAAACATTCACTTTCTAGTACACATGGGCTACTATAACAAAATACCTAAGACACTGAGTAGTTCATACAAGGCAGGAATTACTTCCTCCAGATTCTGGAGGCTGAAGAGACCAACATGAAGATAGGGGTATATTCAACGATAGTGATGCATGCCCACTTCACCACAGGCCTCTTCTCACTGCTGCCTCACATGGAAGAAGGTGGGGGCTCTTCCTGGGATCTTTATGGTAAGGGCACCAATCTCATTCTTAAGAGCCCCATCTTCATGGTCTAATCACTTCCTAAAAACCATGCCTCCTGAAAAATATATTGTACAATGATAGATTGCTTCCAACACATCCAGATAAATGTTTTTGGTTTTTGGTTTGGTTTGGTTTGGTTTTTTCGTTATGTGTGTGGGGGAGGGGGGGTTATTTTGCCTAAGGAAATCTTGCTGCAGGTTCAAATATCAATAAAAGTGTTGAAGCTTCGCTGTGTGGATTTATCATATTAAAATATACCCTGCCTCTTACAGCCATCACTCTGTGGTTAAGATTTCAATTTATGAATTTGGAGGAGACTTGTTCATTTCAGTCCATGGAGCGGTGTATTTCCCTAAACTGGTCTGCTAAATACAGAACTATAACTTTGTCTGAAATGTGCCCAGCCATCACATAAATATCACCTATGGGCTATGATCTTCCAGTCTTTTCGAAAATGGCAAGAAAAAAACAATTAAGATGACTTTGGTTAATGATCAAGGGCAAGCCTTCAATGTTTCCGAGTTCTAGTCTACTATCTCCTCTTCTCTCTTTCTGGTTTTATTAACTAATGGAGGCCACTGTTTTTCCAGGAACTCTTCCCGTTTCTCCCACAGACCCCAGGGTTTACTTTAGCTCTCCGTCACGTGTTACAGCCTACTGTTAAGATGGCAGATCAATGCCTAAGGTTTTAGTGTCAAGACCAGCTCTGCCAGTGTCAATGCCCCACACAACAGAGCTTGCCCTGGCTTCTCCTTTTGTGTCACTCTGCCTCAGGCTGAGCTCTCACACATCAATCCCCGGTTTTCCCTTGAGAGATGTGCATGCACTACTCACATTGCCTGACTCCTAGGCCCTGCTCCATCTCTTAGAAAATGTCATTCAAATACCACTTTCTTATCCTTCTACCAGGAAATGTGTGTTTCTGTCCATTTTGATCCTTCTACAGGCGAGCTAATGATATAGTTAAGTACAAGGCACTTAACTTCGTTCAAGCCTCTTCTATTCCCTAAAATGATTTACTATATTAAAATACAGCTATCTTTAATCTGAATTATTAGCTTCATGATGAGCCTAGAAAAATGTGTTTCATCACCTTAAAATCAGATATGGGCCTCTTATACTATCATTGAATGGAGAGAGAAGCTCATCTGTCTACTCAGGCTAAAGGTTATCAATGTGGTCACTATGGTTACATAATAGAGCTACAATCATCAGTGTATCCATTCTGTTGTCCTGTCTCCCACCGCCTCATCAACACTTTTTCCTGCTTGTAGCCTGTTTCTCTAACAAGCAGATTTCTGTATGGATCAAAGGGATAGCAAGTAAATGTAAAGACCATGATGTAATGACTGGAACAGAGACATGAAACTGGGATCAGGGCCAGCGAGATAACTCATTCAGTAAAGGTGTTTGCCACCAACCCTCGTGACCTAAGTTCTATCCCTAAAACACATGGATTTACAGGAGAGAACTGAATATCACAAGTTATCCTCTGACCTCCACAGGTACCTGTGGCATTTGTATGGGCACAGACTTAACACAAGATAAATCAATAAATATAAGAAAGCTGGGACTACATAATTAAAGTCCAAGTGAAATATTATTGAAGTCAGGGAGTAGAAAGGTCAAAGATGCGGCCAAAAACCAATAACTAAATATCAGTATGTTTGCACTAGGAAGAGAACAAGGTTCAAGGTCAGATCTTTCATTCCCACACCATCATCTCTCTGCTCTGTGTCTTTGGGAAACAAAGAGGAGCTGGGTTGATCATCAACAGCCAATTTTTTTATTATTTATATTATTATTAAGAAATTTTCTATTCATTTTGCATAGCAACCACAGATTTTTTTATCCTCCCTCCTCCCACCCACCCCCAGCCTTTCCCCCAACCCACCCCCCATTCCCACCACCTCCAAGGCAAGGTTTCCCCTGGGGAGTCAGCAGAGCCTGGTACATTCAGTTGAGGCAGGTCCAAGCCCCTCCTCCCCGCACCAAAGCTGCGCAAAGTTTCTCACCATAGGCACTAGACTCCAAAAAGCCGGCTCATGCACTAGGGAAGGGTTCCAATCCCACTACCTGGGGGACCCCTAAACAGTTTAAGCTAAACAACTATCTCACCTATCCAGAGGGCCTAGTCCAGTACCATGGGGGCTTTTCAGCTATTAGTCCATAGTACATGCGTTTTAACAGCCAATTCTTTAATCAAGTACTCCTACACAGTCAAGCCTCCATTAAAACCCAAAGGACAGGCTTTGGAGAACTTTTGAGTGGCTGAACATATGGAATGTGACATACCTACAAAAAAGTTCATGGAGGTCCCAAAGTGCCCTTCCCTCACACCTTTCTTCTACACATCTCTTCTACCTACCATTCCTGAGTTACATCCTTTTTATATAAATAAGAAATTATAAGAATAGCTATTGGTTCCAAAACACCAAGCAGATACCAAAATCTGTTTGTATCCTTTATATGAAATGTTGTGGAAATTGCATATAGCCTATGCACATCCTCACATAAGCATGAAATTACTTCTGGGTTACTTGTATAGTTTATACAATGTAGATGCTATATATGTTGTTACACTGTATTGTGTAGGAAACAATGACAAGACAAAGGTCAGCACATGTTCAGGGCCTATGCAATTTATTTTAACTTTTAGACTTATTTATTTTATGTGTATGAGTGTTTTGCCTGCACGTATGTATATGCACCCTATGCGTGCCTACTGCTCATGGAGCACAGAAGAAGGCACTGGCTTCCCAGAAACTGGAATTAAGGTCATGAGCTACCATGTGGGTACTGGGGACCAATCACAGGCTCTCTGCAAAAACAGTGAGTGGTCTTAGACACTGGACTATCTCTCCAGTCCAGGACCTATTTGGATATAAAATGTCCCCTAAGTCCCATGTGTTGACATCCCAGTGCCTAGCTGATAGGGTTACTGTGATGGGCTTGACCGATGAGAGTGCTACTCCATTAGTGTAGTGGTGAGTTCGTAGTTGAACGGGCCAGAAGGAAGTAGAGCCTAGCTGGAGGAAGTAGGTCACTAAGGAGGAGCCTTTGAAGAGTCTCTTAAGACTCTTTCTCTCTGTCTCTGTCTCTCTCTGTCTCTGTCTCTCTGTATCTCTCTCTCTCTCTCTCTCTCTCTCTCTCTCTCTCTCTCTCTCTCTCTCTCTCCTCTTTCTCAGCTACCATGAGTTGAGCATCTATGTTCTGTTTTTGCTTCCCACCATGATGTTCAGCCTCACCTCAGGCCAGAAGTAATTGGACCCAAGGCCCAAGGTTTGGGACCCTTTATAGAAAACACTCCCAAACTCTGAGCCATGAAAAGTCTTTCCTCCTTTAGAATGATTTCCACCACCTCTATTTTGTCTTAGCATTGGGAAGCCAGCTACTATATGAAGTATAAACATGAAAATCTACCAAAATGTCAATAGCTTTATCGGAAATTATAGAATTTTTCACTCTATCTTTCATCTCCAGTTTTGTCCTTTCCTGGATGTTGCAATATTCGACAATAAAAAATATTATCTCTATAATCATGGAAAAACACTGAAAGAAGAAAGAAAAATTGCTATTTAATGAGTTAGATAAATTATTAGGTCTTGGAGACATCATCCTTAATATTCTAAAAGTTGTTACCTATAGGAAGATAGAAATACTCAACTTTAAATCACTTGTGGGATTATAGGATCTCTTAGAGGAAACAAAGATGTATTTAAATTGGCTTCCAGAGGCACAGCGAGGTCCCCTGGAAATACCTAGTGCCCAGAGGTTAGAGAGTAGATAGGTGGCAGGTTGACACATTGACTCAAATTTTCAATAGGAAGTTTTTCTGGGGGTAGGAGCTTTATTTTGGCGGTCCAAAACACACACACACACACACACACATACACACACACACACACACACACACACACACACACACACACACACCTACCAGTTGTTTGGGGTTATTAATTACTTATGTCAGGTTTCTACCAACTAACTGTAGCTCAGAGAGAAGATAACTCTACTTCAATCTGTGTGACTACGAACAGTCATCGTGATTTCATACTTGTTTTCATGCCTCAGTATACAGTCACCATGCTGTCATACTTCAGGGTGTAAAGAGCATTTTAATGATGCACTAGAGAAAGTGTATGTTGGACAGAATATCTATGCTCATATCTATAATGTCTTCCTTAATTGAAGGTTGTAGTCCCAATCAACCATGTAATCTATTATATGTGGATAACCTGAGAACCCTACATTGATGATTAGAACAGAGTTGTAAAGAGTTCTTTTCACAAAGTAAAGATGATATAGGAAATCAGAATCCAGAATAATTTATTTTATTTGAAAAAGAATTGTTAATGAAATAGGAAATTAATTCATGAAGGAAATGGCCTTGTTACTTGCGAATATAATTTTAAGTTGGCTTCTGCTTACTTTAGATGAAAGGATGGTAGCCTAGGAATTGAACATACTATATATTGTACACCCCCTCTATCCAGATCTTTTGGGTGTTGTGTATCCTCATGATACCCTACAATGTAGGCACTGTTATTCTCTCTACATGATGGGTGAGTTAAGTACTGTGCAAGGTTTATGCAGCTGAGAAACCAGAGTCAACACTTAATAAAATCTCTTGTCCCCAAAACAACTCCTCTTGAGCAACAGAGTACTCCATAAAAACATCTTATCAACAGAACAGGAGGTAAGAATACTAGTCACAGTAGCTGCTATGGTTGCCGCCTAAAAGTAATTTGAGGGACTGCTTGTTCTAATCAATCCTACAACTAAGCCCTTGCTCAGAGGAAGAGCCCAGAAGGTAAGTGAATTAAGCTTCCCCTGCATTCTGAGCGATGAAAGAATTCACTCTGTATCCACATGATGGTGGTAGTGAGAAGAGTGGAATAATTCTGTAAAAAAGAAACTAACATTTAATTTTACCTTCCCTGGTGCTGTTTACTATCAACTCCTTTTAGAGCTCTTAGAACTCTTTGTTTAGAACAAGGGCACTTTCTAAACAGTTGGAAAACTAGATGAAGGAGGATACAAATGTCATCATCAGTACTGCATATGTTCTCCTAAAGAAACCGTCCAGGGCAAGTGGGTGGTAAATTGTTCAATGATTCCTTCCTTGGGCTACAGTCAGAACCTGAGTGAACAATATCCTTTACAAACAATGCACTGCTCTTTCTTGATGGTAAAAGGGCAGAGGGTTGGTAGGGGAGTGCTTCATGATCCACATTTTGTTTTTCTTCCTTTGCTGACACACAATAATAAGGACCAATCTCCCACCAAGCCTGTAGAGGCAGATCAACACAGCCAGAAGGACCAGGAACCAAAATGTTACCTACAACAGAAAGAAGAGCAAGACAAGCAGAAGTAACAATGCCCTGGGTGTTGCCCCACACTCCTTCCTAACCCCTGTAGTCTCTCTCTCTCTCTCTCTCTCTCTCTCTCTCTCTCTCTCTCTCTCTCTCTCTCTCTCTCTCTCTCTCGTCACTGTTGGGTGGTTACAGTGTAGCTTTGCTGCACTGCTAAACTAATTGAAGCTGTATAGATCTGTCTGTTGGTAGTGGTATTTATATGAGTTTTATCAACCAAAATCAGAACATCAAAAGGCATTGTATTCATCTACATTATAAGAAGTAGCATAGAGTTTTCCTCCAGTTTCCTCCCACTTTTCTGGTTAGTTTCCTATTTGGCCTTTAGAGAAAACTCACATCAGTGTTCTGGAGTTTCCTCTGAGGAAATTTGAAACTGGCCTTTCTGATGTTTATAATAGTAAAATAAGTTTTACTAAAATTTACTTGGAAAATAAGATTAGATTATTAATACCTCAAGTCCTACATTATAGATAAAAATATCAACTTCTCTAGACATGTATATGAAATCATCATCATGTATAGTGTCAGGAAGTTTAATTTTTATTTATCATGAGCATTGTCCTCCATTGTCTTTAACTCTCCTCTAAGACGACAATTTTCTTTTTTAAAAATAATTTATTTATTTGTATTTTATGTACATTGGTGTTCTGCCTGCATGCATATCTGTGAGAGGGTGTCAGATCCCCTGGAACAGGAGTTATAGACAGTTGTGAGCTGCCATGTGGGTGCTGAGACTTGGACGAGCAGCCAGCATTCCCAACCACTGCGCCATCTCTCCAGCCCCTAAGATGACAATTTTCATGGGTGATGTACATGACCATATGTCTTTTTGCTTGTCACACCATGACCTTCACCTGAAAGATAGATCTCTGTATCCTGAAGGAAAATTTATAACAGTTACTAAAATATAGTTTAACTTAAAACAATAATTGCACATGCATTTTATCTATTTTTGTTTATTCTATTATTAGATGTTTTGGTGGAAATGTTAATTAATAATAAAATTCTAATTAATATTAGGAATACACCTCCAGCATCTCATCATTTGAAATTCTGGTGACTAACAGTTTGACAAAGGTCATCTTTAACATCTTAATGATTGTCTTCTTAGGTCTAGATTACCAAAAGTTTTCATCAAAAAAGGATGTTGTAGGTCATCAAATAATCTTTGATACCTAGTTAGACAGCAATCCAGTGGGGGTTTTTTAGCTGTTTGTTTCATATATTATAGTAAATGTGGAATTCTATGAATTAATACAAATAAATGACATCATTTTAACCTATGGTTTAATGTCCCCTGTATTCTTTGTATGTGTATCTTCAAATTAAATTGTCTCTGCTCTGACAGATTTAGGTAAAGGCTATTTTAGTTTAATAAGTTATAATATTTTCATATGAATATATAGTATATAGCATATAAATTACTTTTTTCTTAAAAGTGTAAATATCTACCATAAGCATTTTGAACCCTGTGTCCATTTTGAAAGTCAAATACTGACAATAGAACCGTATTGTGATCCTAGTGTATGTGACATAGTTTGTGTTGAGTAAGAGAGCACATAGCAAGGGCATCACATTCACAATGGGAGATGAAGATGCTCTTAAAAAGCATCTTGAGCTGAAAGTTTTCTATCTTAGTAAAATAGCATGTGCACATGCATGAAGAAATGTTAGTAATTAAAAATACAAAGACAAGACGAAACAGTCTTTGCAAAGCACTAAGAATAACAGTCATAATTTCAGAGTTTTTAAGTTCAAGGGATGTAAGACAAGTGTGATTGGTGCATGGGCTAAAGACAGCCTTGAAGTTCCATGATGTAGCATATACATTGTATTTCTAAGACTTTATCTCTGCTGGGCGGTGGTGGTGCACACTTTTAACTCCAGTACTCAGGAGACAGAAGCAGGCAGATCTCTGTGAATTCGAAGTCAGTCTGGTCTACAAAGCTAGTTCCAGAACAGGCAGAGTTGTTACACAGAGAAACCCTGTCTTGAAAAAACAAAACAAAAACAAAACATCAACAACAAAAGACAAAGGGACTTTATTTCTATTTAGAAAAACTGCTGGGGAAAACACTACCCATGAACTCCTTCCTTGGCTCCGTCACAGCAGAGTGAAATTGCAGAAGTGGGAGGAGAGGAGGTCAGTGAGGAACCAAACTAGGCTTTTGTGTGTTTGGGGTGAATTTTTAGTGTGTTCTGTGAGATTACTGATTTTCATTTCTCTGGCTCATCCTTTACCTGAAAATAATAGCTTGCCTTGCCTGGATCCATTTTTGAACAGAGAAAAGATGCCACAGCCTCTTCATCCTTTCTCCTCCTCAACAGCCCCACTGCCATGATACACATGCTCTGTTCGCACACTTTCCTTAAATTGTAAGTATTCAGTCTTTCTTTATTCTCCCTTTTATTTCCCTTTTCTCTTCTTACTTCACAACTATATTCCAAAAATCAAAAAGTCAGCCTGGACTTGTTCCTTTATGGGAGTCAGTCCTTGTGGCCAATGTGTCTAGATAGCAAAGCTACATACGGGGAGAAAAGAGTATTTCCTAATGTGATAAGACATGGTTGCTATCATTTCTGTTTTAACCTTTGCCAGAATCACTGTCCAGGTGATATTCTCAGGAGAAAGACAACTGATGTGGAAAGGAAATGGAGAGGAAACATTTGTCCTGTCCTGCTCCATATAAGAAGAGGAGAGTGCCCTAGCCTTCAATCAGCCATGAAGGAAGCCCTTCATCCAGGTCTTTAAGCTCTTTGGATACAAGGCAGCCAAAGAAAAATGTGTAATATGGGGTAAGGATATGATCAGATGAAGAAGAAAAACCTCCATTCTACCACAGCCCAGAAAACAGAAGCTGTGATCGTGAAGACATGTGACAGGGACAATCCTTTCTATAATTAGTCTGTAATCACATTTAGACACCCAAGAAAATGAATATGGGGGAGATGGAACAAGGTTAAGTTTTAATGATGTAGGGCTACAACTATAAGTAAACAGAACAGAACAGAAAGATAAGCCACATGGAAATGGAAGAAAAAGCAAGAACAAGACACTTAAGACTCTAAAGTGTGTATTGATTTGCAGAGTAAAAACCGAGGCTGGAAGATTCCAGGTGCGTGGTTGATAGAGGCAAATGAGATAGGGAGGATTCTCACATCATTGTCCTTGATGATACTAATTCCAATAACTGTGAAACTGTTACAGAAGGAGACTATAATCTAGCCTTCAGAGTTTTCGCCTATATCACACTTATGATTAATAGTAAAACAAGTGGAGCTTGCTATTAAGTTAAACACAGCAAGAAGAAACTTCTTCCTAATAGTTGTCTCTTGCTGAGAATTAGTGTAGGAGTATGTGAGAGATGGTCTGGTCTGCTGGCTCAGACGGCTGACTCTATAGCTGGACTTAATGAGTTAAGGCATTCAATGAGCTTGCAAAAGTGTAATTAGGTTACAACAAAGTGCTCAAAACTTAGCCATTAGTTTCATCACATACAAAAGCCTCATAGACCAAAACAAGACTACAATGGAATATTTTGGGATGTAATTTAAAGCACAAAATATAAAAATTGAAATAAAATATGTATTGTTAAATACTTATAAAGCTATATTGACTTATCTGGCAAAGCAAAATGTGTATCTAGGAAATAAATGGAAGAGAAAAATAGAGAATTTGAGGTAACTGAAAAGTTGTAAAAGGAAAAAATGTAATTCTTGATGATTTCAATTAAAGGAGAGTGAATTCCAAGCTGAACAAAACTGTACGCAGTGCTTGGAAGTTCCTGAGAACCAACTTCATGGTTCCCAGACTCCTCACTGTTTAGAAAATGCTCCAAGAAAAATACTCCTGTTATAACTTTAATCCCTAATTTCTAAAATAAGAATTTTTTTGAAACAGGGTCTCACTATGTAGCCCCGACTGGTCTGGAAATTGATATGTATGCCAGGCTGGCCTCAAACTCACAGAAATCAATCACCTCTGACTACCAAGTGCTAAGATTAAATGTGTGTACCACCACATACAGGCCCTCTAAAATTTTTTAATTAAATCAACTTTTTCCTTCTTAGTCAACTAGACTTAAAAATATAATTTATTAAATATGAACATATATTTAAAATTGTTTTAATATGTATTTTATTATACTATATTCATTTATAATGACATATTGCAACTCCCTACTGTGTCATCAAGTAGATTCCACCTAATTTAATACGCAAAAGAACTACCAAAACATTCTTGCTTCACTCATTTCTTTAGCTGACATTAGCCTAGCTAGCTGCAACTCTAAAAAGTGAAGTGATTTAAGTGGGTTATAGTCTAAATTGGAGGCAAAGTATAACACAGCTTTAATAGGATACAACTTAATTGGTCATGGAGGCACATGCCTTTATCCCAGCACTCGGGAGGCAGAGGCAGATGGATCTCTGAGTTTGAGGTCAGCCTGGTCTACAGAGCAAGCTCAAGGACAGCCAAAACTACCCAGAGAAACCCTGTCTCAAAAAAAAAAGGATATAGCTTTATTTCAAAATATTCATTAATAAAAATACTTATGTGGCCACACTTGAAAGAAGTTGACCTGAGATTGCATTCACTTCCTGGCACAATTACATGTCTCTGCTGCCATTTGATGCTAAGCAATATTACCTGTCTTTGTCTCTCTCATTATTAGTGAAAAATATAATAACTCTGCCATTGCTGATTCTAGGAACTTTTCTAAGAACCAAAGAAGATGATGGATGTGAAAGTTACCTTATGAATCTCTATCAAAATCCTAAGTTTCCTTGAGTCACATCCTTGTATGAATTCTACAGGTGAGGTAAATATGTGAAAATGGGAAATTATTCTGCAGTGACGGAATTCTTTCTCGTGGGGCTTTCCCAGTATCCAGAACTCCAGCTTTTCCTCTTTGTGCTCTGTCTCATCATGTACTTGATAATCCTTCTGGGAAACAGTCTCCTCATTATCATCAGTGTCCTGGACTCTCGACTCCATACCCCCATGTACTTCTTTCTTGGGAACCTCTCTTTTTTGGACATCTGTTACACATCCTCATCCATTCCTCAAATGCTTATCATGTTTATGTCAGAGAGAAAGTCCATCTCCTTCCTTGGGTGTGCTCTGCAAATGGTTATCTCCCTTGGCTTGGGCTCCACAGAGTGTGTCCTTCTGGCTGTGATGGCCTATGATAGGTACGCAGCCATTTGCAATCCATTGAGGTACCCTATAATCATGAACAAGGTGTTATATGTGCACATGGCTGTGTGGTCCTGGGTCATAGGCTGTCTGAACTCTCTAGTGCAAACAGTCTTGACAATGGTGTTACCTTTTTGTGGTAATAATGTCATTGATCACCTTACCTGTGAGATCCTGGCTCTTCTTAAACTCGTATGCTCAGATATCACCATGAATGTGCTTATTATGACTGTGGCCAGTATTGCTTTGTTAATTATTCCTCTGCTGTTAATTTTTGTATCCTATATTTTTATCCTTTCTTCCATCCTGAGAATTAATTCTGCTGAAGGAAGAAAGAAAGCCTTTTCTACCTGTTCAGCCCACCTAACTGTGGTCATCTTATTCTATGGTTCGGCCCTTTTTATGTATATGAAACCCAAGTCAAAGCTCACCAAAGCATCTGATGAAATCATTGGACTGTCTTATGGAGTGGTGACTCCAATGCTAAACCCCATCATCTACAGCTTGAGGAATAAGGAGGTAAAAGAAGCTGTGAAGAAAATTTTGAGTAAACATTTGTATCTACAGAAAATATGAAAAGCCTTGAGACATATGATACTCAGCCTGGGATCAAATAAGATGCTGTGTTTTCAGAGTCTGCTTGAAAGGCCAGGGATGAAACTCTCATTCTTTTTGACATATGTCAAGTAAACCTTCTGAATATTACAGCATTTGCAGACTCTCTAGCTGTATGCAGCTCTTCTCATCAATCCCTTGTAGTTTTTCAATAACTCAATCTTTCTCATTTCTTCTATCTCCATTTCATCCTCTATTTCTCTTTCTCTCATTTTTGTCTTCCTTTTCTCTGTGCCATTTCTTTCTTGTGTTTCCCTTCATCCATCATCTACTTCATTTTTTTAGTCTCCTTTTCATTCACTTTTTAACTCAACACCCATTATTTCATGGTCTAGAATCCCCTCTAAAGGTAAAAGAAAATATCCTTTCTTCTTACAACTTACTAGATTTTCCTTTGAGCCCATGTGGTGTTGGGAAAGGCTAACCTCACCTTCTGGAAATAGTGGTAAGCACTGGGCATAGGCCTAGCCAATTAAGTGACCGTCTCTACTCTGGTGAGTGATTCCACACAGCAAGTCAGCTACATCAGGCGAATCACACTCAGTCCCAAATGCTGCTTCAGTTTGAAAAAGCAGCATTCTTCCTGCTAAGGTTGGTGAAGAAACAGAATCTGAGGCCAATTCCCTGCCAGAACCCAGAAGAGGCCTAAATGAAAGACAAGGGGGTGTGTTTGAGGGAAAAAAGAAGGCATCTGGTGCTGTTAGTTTAACTCCTTGATCCAGCTGTGGCTAAAGAAAAATTCACAATTATTCTTTTGGTTATGAGCCAATAACCTACCCAATTCTTAATTGAATGCTTGCTGTTTACAATCATATATCCTAACTAAATATCCCCTTGCCAACTCCTTGTTCCTATCTTTCCCCATTCTTATTTTTGAGGAAAAAGTTAAAAGATTTAAATTAGTCCCAAGATTCCAGCATCCATGGGTTTTTAAAAACACATTTATTTATTTATTCTGTATGTGTGTTGCTGTGGGATGGTCTGTATGTCAAACATGTTGCTTATTGGTCAATGAATAAAACACTGATTGGCCAGTGGTCAGGCAGGAAGAAGTATAGGCGGGACAAGGAGGAGAGAATTCTGGGAAGTGGAAGGCTGAGGAGACACTGCCAGCCGCCGCCATGACAAACAGCATGTGAAGATGCCGGTAAGCCACAAGCCATGTGGCAAGGTATAGATTTATAGAAATGGATTAATTTAAGATATAAGAACAGTTAGCAAGAAGCCTGCCACGGCCATACAGTTTGTAAGCAATACAAGTCTCTGTGTTTACTTGGTTGGGTCTGAGCAGCTGCGGGACTGGCGGGTGAGAGAGATTTGTCCTGACTGTGGGCCCGGTAGGAAAACTCTAGCTACAGTGTGTACTTGCATGCAACAAAGCAAGTGTAGAGGTCAGAGAACAACTTGTAGGAGTCAGTTCTCTCTTTCCCACCATGTGGGCGCTAGGGATCAAATTCAGGCCATCAGTCTAGACAGCAAGTAAGTTTACCTGCTGAGCCACCTCACCAGCCCACATTTCCTTCAATAACTTCAGCATAATAATCTGATCTCCATTGACCATGCACATACATGTAAGTAGTCCACTCACCTCCCCAAAACTTGCTGAGGGATATTTATATTTTCCTGGAATCTAGTTTTCATTTTGGCTCTTCCTCCCAGCAAGCATTTTAAAATATTGA